>PVHY01001733.1:0-147071 GCA_004024945.1 Uropsilus gracilis
TATCAATCTGTAAGCCTTCAGATTCAGGGCCAGAGTCTTAGTAGACTCCACCTGGGGTACACACTTATGTAGATTCCCAGGACCTAATTGCTGGGAGTTTCCATCTCTTCCTCTCCTTTGTTGGAAGTCAAATCCATTCCCTGTCTTTTCCAGAAGGACAGGGATAAACTCCCTGGGAAGTCTCAGGAATTCTACTGAAGTACAATCAAACTCCTCCTCATCAAATAAAATTAAACCAAATTTTTCCATTCATTTAGACTTTTTGGAAGCTTTGTCATAAAGATTACAAAACAGCCACAATGAAAAAAATATTGAATTTCTATGAAAGAGGCTAATCTCAGTAGTACAATGTTAATAGTCAAACCATAACATTTTTTTTCACCTCAGAATCTGTTCTTTTCAAATGACCGCTTAGATTTTACAAAGTCCCATTTTGTCCCATATTTAAAACACATTATTTACCCAACATCAATCACCCAGGAGAGAAAAAATTATACACAATATAGCCTGGGAAGCACATCTTTCAGAATAATCCATTAAATTACAAATTCGTTTCCATTAACCAAAAATTATTCCAGATCACATTTATTAGAAATACTCCTATCAGTTCCCATTATATCCCTAGCCCAAATTGTGTACAGGTACCATCAACACCAATTTTACAATGTCTAGGGGTCAAGACAGGCACAAAGGGGAAGACAGACATAGGTACAACATATGGATACAGATAGTTCTCTAAAAGTTACCATTTTATAATAAAGTTATCATTTATCCCACATGGAGTAGCTCACCCAACTGCAGTTTTATACAAAAGGCTCCCCCCAAATCAAGATCAAGCTCTTTCCATGAAGTAAAAATCATCCTCTTAAAATGCATGGAGTGTTGCTGACAGAGAAGACAAGTTTCAGTCATCATCTCACATACCTAAGACTTAGAAATGGGAGGAGAATTTCAGCTAGAGCAATTACAAGGTACATGTGGCTTTGTTTACCACTTTAAAGCTTTCAGTATTCAGGCCTTTTTGTAAGCAGAACACCAGAGTTCGGGCCACCTATCACCACTGCAGGCCAGCAGAGACAGGAATGGAATCTTCAAGTGAACATCAATCAGGCAGCCAGGAATCTGCAAGTTGGGGTGGGTTCAAGCCCTAAAGAAACTACCTTCACATTTTATTTCCAGTGAATTTTTAATAGTGCATTGAACAAAGACAGTTCAGCAGCAGCCAGCCTTCCCTGTTGTCAGCAGTCTGTGATGTCAGCACTCAGGCTCCTTATTGCCTCTCTGATGCCTGGCTTCACACATCCAGGAAACTGAGGTTGACACTGGTTCCTGTGCTCCTCCAGATGTGTCTTGGGCTGGAAAATTAACTCTGAGCAGACGGGCCATAAACAATGCGTGGGTGAAGATTTACTGCTCTACCCGGAAGTGTCTTCCCCCATGCCCTCCCCAAACTTAGGCCCTATCATAAAGACCAGCCATTTAAAATATTTTGCAAAAATATGTACATTTTATTAGATTATCTTTATATATTTACCATCCTGTATTTAAGGTTTTAGCTTCATTCGTACTCCTGACATGATGTATGTTTACTTTTATTCTGCTTTTTTTTTTGTTAGACCCCTTTGTGATTTATTTTACTGATAACCTGTCTTTTAGGCTTATAATCCATTTGCTTTATCTTTTACCAATCGTACCACCTATTTCTTTTTTTTTGTTTGTTTGTTTATTAATTTTGTTTGGAATACTCAGTTCATTTCTTTTAATTCACTTATATTAAGAGAGAATTTAAGACTTAGAGGAGGTCCACTTCTCTGGGAAGATTACATCTGGTTGTGTTTGTTCTCTTAACATATCATTTCTCAAGTTAATGATCTGTGAAGCACAAAGGCAACTGCTGACTCCAACTTTATATTCAAGGAGTGTGCTGGGTGGAGACACTGAGGCCCATCCTCTGGGTTTTGTGACTATGCTCTGAAACTGTGCTAGCCTGCATTGGAGTAGCGTTAAAACTTTCCCCAACAGAATTGTAATCTTTCAGATCTACATTTTATTGTTATTTGAATGGGATGCAGTGCAACTAGAATGAAAAATGATGACCTCCTGACAGTAATATTTCAGAAAGAACTTTCTCAGGCTCTTCATGAGATTGATCCCCCTTCATTTGGCATCCCAGGCTGTCCTCACATCTCAGGCTGACCCTGGCATTTACAGTGTGTTCCTGATCATCCACCTTGCCCTGCTTAATATATTCCAATGGAGATTATTTTGAAACAGTAATTAGATAATCCTTGAGTCTCAGGATAGTAGAGAATGTCTTAATATGCCACACTAACACTATGGAATCTTAATATACTAAAACATTAATTTTGATGACTATACTACCAAAGGCCATCTATAGATTCAATGCAATTCCAATAAAGATCCCAATGATATATTTTAAGGAGATAGAACAAAAATTACTGAAATTCATATGGAACAACAAAAGACCCCGAATAGCCAAAACCCTATTGACAAACAGAAGAGACTGGATAGAAGTCACACAAGCATATGCCCAGGAAGAAGCCTGTCCTTTCTGACCAGCAATACTGGTTGGGACCTGCCGAATGCAGTTGCTCCACACACTTACAGAAAGAGGGCTTGAACCCAGGATGACCTTATCTCTCTCTGACAGCAAAGAATGTTGTGAAAAAATTGCTTACTCTGAGAAACTGTTCTTTTGATTACAAGCAGTAGTCACTTGTCCTTGTATCTAATGAGTACACCAAGTAAAACAAAGTACGCTATGTATTGATAAAATTCATAATAAAAGATATGATAACTGGCTGGGACTTCAGAACTGACCACTACAGTCATTCCCCAGCTGGCCCCTGTAACTGCTGGCCCCTGTAACTGCTGTACCACCATCTCTACCCTCATCATTTTTCTCAGGGTAAGAAGCAAAACTGCTGCTTGTCTGTGACAGCTGACCTTTATGCTCCATTGTCCTGCCTCTCTCTCAGTATTTAAGGTCTTTGGAGAGATTCCAATCAGTAGAATTTAGATAAGGTGCTTACTCTGTGACATTAATAGAGCCTGGAGATCTGATGGACAGCTGTTAACTGTCCTTTTGGCTGCCAAAGGGAGGTTAAATCTCCATGATCCACAATCACAATATGATAACATTCAAGGGGCCAGAGAGAGAACTCCTCAAAATAGAGTTGTGACACTAGTTTAGAAACAAACAAAAAAAAATCTTGAAAATAAGTTATAGAAAACCTGTTGGTGTTTCCTTTTAAATGTTTGTTTCAGAAAGCCAGTGCTACCTAAGCCAACTATTTGACAAAGTTACATTAGTTTAGTTTCTCCTTTGGCTGCCCTATCAAGTCTTAGTGTCACCACCAGTTTTAGGATCCCACCCATTCAGATGCACCTGAAAACCTTAATTTGTAATCACCATCAAAGCCCAAGAAGCTTTTCTAGTTCTAATATACATTCCCTGAGTCCCAGACCAGTTCTGGGTTTGGAAATCAATCTATCTATCATCTACCTATCTATCTATCTATCTATCTATCTATCTATCTATCATCTATCCATCCATCCATCCATCCATCCATCCATCCATCCATCCATCCATCCATCCATCCAAGCATCTATCCCTTTACACATGCTTGCCCACTGGAAAATTCTTATACAAATACTCCCCCATCTTGGAAGCCTTTTAAAATGTTCCCAGACTGAAGTAGTCACCCTCTATTTATATTAATTTTTATTTTAAAGTTTTGCATCTTTATTTTTTCTACTTGAAAGTAACCCTAAGAGATGGTATTCAATTAGACACAAATGTAGGCCAGACTTGATCATTCCCTGAGCAGAGGAAACCAATATCTTTATAGAAGCAAAGCTTAATTTAGCCTGTCTTGCAAGACAAATTAGGCTTTACAGGACATGGATGGATGACAACCACTAGTTAATTCCCTCTCTTTTACAAAAATTCTAGCATTAAAACCAGTCCCTGTGAAGAATAAGCAGCCACTGTCTCCACACTCTAGAAGCTACTCCAGTACTAATACCTCTTAGTTTCAATCCATGTTTTAGATTGAACACTACCTGCTTTCTGCAAATTATATTTTTGATGTGTGTGTAGTAAACTTGGACTAATTACTACTTCAAGTATTGCTTCAGAAGCTGGAGCAGTGGCAACCATCTTTTTTTTTCCCAGTTCTTAACAACTGGACACAGAATAAATATGTAAAAACAATATTTTGAATAATGAATAGTAGAATAAATATTTCAAGGATCCTGGGTACTCTGACAGATTTGTAATAAAGGAGAAAAGAAAAACACTTGCCTTATATTTTATCTGCTTTATGATTTGAAGTCAAGTAAAAAGCAAATGGAGAAAAAAAAGTGAGAGAGGATATAGTTAAAATTATGAATCTTTGATAAATTAGGATGATGGATAACAATTTTTCTATTTCCTAAATTTCTTTGAAATAAAAATAAACAGTGCATGTCCATTACTTTTTTTTTTAAGTGTGGTTGCATGTCATTCTTTCTTTTTAATAAGAATGTTCTTAAAAAATTATCTCTTGAAGGATGCATGGAAACAAAAATGACTTTTTCCAAGAGGGATATGAAAGCTTGAATGACATAGCTAAGTAGAGATTTTTATTTGTCCTTATATTTTTTTGTTTGCTTGCTATTTATTATCTTCTTGTGTAGATTTGAATTTCAAAACATATGACTGTATTACATGTTCAAAACAATAATTTATATGCAAAATAGATTTTTTTTCAAAATTCAGCACTAAAATTTTTCAATATTCAGCACTAAAAATGTCTGAAATTTAATGCTAAAATACTTAGAGGACAATTGCTACCAATTATCTCATTTAAAACTATTTTTGTCAAAGTATAATTTACATCACCTAAATTACACACACTAGCAAGCTAAATTTTCACATATAATATTCTTCCGGATCAACAAGATAACAACTGTTTCCATTTCATGAGGTCTTGTTTTACAAATATATATATGAAAATAATTTTAACAGCTTTCACCCAATTTACCCCCTTGTCAACATTTCACACTAATGTGGTACTTCTAACAACAATAAGAAATTAACATTGATGCATTGCTATTAACTAAACTGCCAGTTTTTGGTAGATATTTTTACTATTTTTTTAAATCAATGTTTTCTTTCTGTCTAGGGTCAAGATGATCACATTGCATTTAGTATATCTCTTCTGTCTCTTCTACTATGAGACAATTTTTCCATCTTACTTTGCCCTCTAGGACTCAACAGTACTGAAGAGTCCTGGCCAGATACTTTGCAGAGTGTTCCCAATTCAGTTTGGTTTTCTCAAAATTAAGGTTATGGGATTTTGAAAAAGTGCCACAGCAATGAAACGTTTCTCTTGTGATATCATATTGTTAATTTTTAAAAGAATTTTTTCAGTCAGAATAATTGATATTCACATTTTTCAAATATAACCTCTTTGAACCATCTAAGACTGATTCTGCATTCATAAAAGAATTTTTTTAAAACAAAATAAAATTGGAATCATACTACACTCAAAAAAATTTAGAAAATTTTAAATAAAGAATTTAAATGTAAGACCCAAAACAAACAAAAAATAAAAAACAGGGGAAAAGGTCCCAAAAAAATCATTGTTTTCAGCAATGATTTTTTTAGATACAACAGTAAAGTAACAACCAACAAAGCAAAACAAAAAAATGTAGGATACATAGAACTAAAAACTTTTGCACATCAAAAGAAACAGTTGAAGAAATGAAAAGGCAACTTACATAGTGGGAGAATATATCTATAGACCTTATGTTTGAGACATTAGTATCCAAAAAAGGGACTCATCTAAGTCAATATCAAAATATACAAATCTAATTTTAAAATGAACAAAAATATATTTATTATTTTCATTTTAAAAATGTGGCAAACAAATGACCAACAGGTGCATTAAAGGATGCTCAACATTACTAGTCTTCAGAGACAGGCAAGTAAAAGCCACGAAGTCTCTGAGATCTCACTGCTAACCTGTTAGAGTGGCCATTATGAGAGAGAGAGAGAGAGAGAGAGAGAGAGAGAGAGAGAGAGTTTTTAAAAGCAGGAGATAGAATGTAGAGAAAAGGGGATTCTCCTGCGCAGTTGGTGGGAATGTAAATACAAATTGGTACTGTCATTGTGGAAAACAATTTGGCAGTTCTGCACAAAGTTAGAAATAGAACTGTAAACAGAAAACACTGGGTGGGATTGCCTATCTCCATCAGAAGTCAACTGAACAGACAGAAAATGAATTTGCAGCATGCATTTTATTGTCAGAAAGCCAGTGAACTTAGAGAAAGGAAACATTTTATGGGCTCCCTCAACCCATTCTGACATTTCATCTCAAGCCTGCCATTTTCCAGTGAACAGTTAACCCAGTTAACCGCACTAAACAAAGGCAGTTAACCACAAGGGAGCTTCCCCACTACAGAAGCTTATCAGAGTTGGTGCCCTGGTCTTCATCATGTCCCCAGAGTTTGTTGTTGCCCCCTTCATCATCTGGACCCAGGTACATCACATTTTCCTGGTTCTGTGAGAACATCATGTTTACCTGATAGTGTCAAGGCCCAATGCTGCTTCTTTGGATGTGAGTAGCCTAGGACTCTCAGTTCAAAACAAAAGTTTTAGTTCAAAGAAAACAGATTACAAATCACACAGTGTCTTGCTGTGTGTCCATACAGATTTGTATCTTAGATGTGGTGCCCTTCCTTCTCTCCCTAGCCCCTGTCAGAACTACCATATTTTCTAGCAATTTCACCTCAGGATGTTGATTTACAAGGAGAAAATGGAATTTTGGACAGCTATCTGCATTACTCAAGAAAACCAAGGTACAAAACAACCTAAGTGTCAGTCACCAGGTAGTTAGATAAAGAAGCTCCCTCTCAAGGGCATCCACTTGGAATCGTGGAGGCAAGTGCACCAGTGTACATGGCAGAGGTGCTGGAGCACCTTGCTCTGAGATACTAGAGCTTGTGAACCATCAGCAAGGAACAGTCGACTAGGAGCTCAACAAGCTGCTTGGTAAATCGTCCCTGTGCTGCTCAACCTCCAGATGGTGCTGCTGCCCAAGAAAACCAAGAAATGAGCGCTTGAGGATGAATATTTATTTATTATGCCTTCCAGACAATAAAGCCCAACAAGTCACCGACCTGCTTTTTCAGAAGAAAAAAAGGAATTGAAAACAAAGGTTTTTTAATAGTCTCTTTAATTTCAGTGAAAACAGTACACAGATGTTGGGCAACATTATTTCAGTCAAGTTCTCCATTCCTTTCTTTTATTATTTTAGCCGTTTCCCTTCTTCACTTAGTCTTTTTTTTATCAATATTTTATAATAGCAATTTTTATAACAAAGTTTAGCATTGGGTTTTACAAGTTATCATTTTGTAAAAGATGGTTTAGTGTGTTGCCTGTCAAGTAATTGTAAGACAGGTTTGCTCATTTGGGCATTTTTATTTGCAGTCAGGTTACAGTGAACTTGTCAGTTGTTTAGTTATTGCTTTCTCCAAGTCTAAGGGATGTGCTGTGACATCTCCTATTTGGTGTGATAAGATTGAATTTTGCCTTTAAAAATCTTAATAGAGGAAAATATGCACATGTTGATTGATTTAATGTTTCATGCGGTGGTCTGAATGCCAGTGTGGTCAGTCAGGATTATGTGAGAATGAGCCATAGGCCCCAGGAACTCCCATAATTAACTGTCAACCGCATTTCTACCAAAGCCAGACTCAGCTGAAATCCTGACTAAAGAACTTAGGCTTCCTAAGTTTTATTTCTAAATGTATTTTTGTCCAAATCATTGCTTTAGATTTTCTCCTTTTGTCTGACACATTGAGAGTATGAAATTTGCCTCAGGACCATTGTGTATTAAAAGAGAATGAACTTTCTGTATGTTGTGCCACTTTCACAGCAGCTTACAGAACAGGTGGTATGAATTGTTTTGATGCCAACTTTCAAAGAAGTATTTGTTCTTTCATAAATGCAAGGACATTGCTGAGTCAGTCTAAAACTTGCTCAAACTTAATACTATTAAGCCTTATACTATATCATCTTACACTATATCATCTTACACTATATCATCTTATATTTCTTCATTGGCTATGCATTTGTAACAACCAGAACCTAACGTCAGTTCCCAGAATGAAGTGTGGAGTAGACCCTGGAGTAAGGAGGGAGGAACACACTTAACCTTTGACTATAGACTCCACAGGAGAAATAGTCATGAGCTTGAAGAATAATAACATGCATGTATGCATTAAACAATCATTTTTTAAGTTGTCCTTTTTGAAAAATCAAAGAAGAGTATTTAATGTAGGTAGCGGAGGCATAATTAATAGAAATAAAATGTGTGTAATAGAAAAAAATGTCAGCCCTTTTGGAATAAGAACTGTGGCAAGATAAGTTTCTATATAGTAAAGCAGCGCAAGTTTTATATGTTTGTGTTCATTGCATGAATAAATATGTATGTTTAAGAATCACAAGTCTCACAAGATAACCCTTATTCTTACTAAGGAATATTCTATTTTAAGTTCATCCATTTTATTTTTTAAAAAGTGCTGTTCACAAAGCAACTAAATTGATTTTACAAGAGAGTTTGTAGATTGTAGCTTGAAAAATATTAGGATGATGGGAACAGCCAGTCAGAATACTTGTTACTTTGGTTCAGTGCTGTGTGGGGTGAGCAAGCAAAAGCCTTAGATTTTTCAGACCTGGAACTTTAACAATGCTGTTTTTTATTCCATCCTACTGATATGAAGATTGAGACTCCAGAGGTTGACAAGTCTATTGCCTCGTGGAAAAGATTAAGGAAAAGGAATGGAATTGTAGAAGGACAGCTGAAATGATAGTTTGAAGAATTTTACTTTGTTTTCTCATGTGGAGAGAGTTTTCTTTCCAGTCCTGGTGATCTCCGGAACTCTGCTTGCTTCAGCTGCAACTCCCTCTCTTCTCTGATTTATCTCAGTCTCAGCCTTTTCTATTTTTTTCACTTTCTTTCACCATCACTTCAGAAAGACTTGTCACTTTTAAGCTTGGGAGACTGACGAATAGAAGGGAACAGAGAATCTAAGAGAGAGAGGAATCTAAGTGAATTGGCCAACTCAAATGTTTTAAGATAAATGCTGAATCAAAAACTGAAATAAATGATAGTTCAGACAAGAGAAATATAATTTCAGTCATGTGAGAAATAGCAGCAAACAAAAACCAAAAATACAACACATGAATAAACAAACTCTAAGAATCAGAGGGAAAGAGATTTGGGGTGTATGTGTAAAGGGTAAAGGGGGTCTATTGTATAGTGTTGGATAGAAACTGAACTTTTGGAAGTGACCACATTGTAGGGATACAGATGTTAAAAAACAATGTTGTACACATGAAAAATGTAATGTTGTAAACCAAAATTTTCTTAATAATAATAAAAAAAATAAAAATTGGAACCTTGAAGAAGCCAAATCAAGTATGAGCAAACCCCCTTTTCGTAAAGGTCACAGAGGGCAAATAAACCAAAAAAAAAAGCAGATAAGAGGGAAACTACCTTTTGCATTTCCCCCATCTTTGCCAGATTTGATATATAACTGCAACTAAAGTGATTGACATGGTCATGGGTGGGGGAAGGGGACACTTAAAAAAGCAAAAATGTCTCAAACAGGAAAAAACCCCTTAGATTCAAAATGTCAGCACTTTACACAGCCAGTCCCACATAATATCCAGTCTTTACCCTCCTCTCCCAAGCTAATGACTAGGAAGCAGGAACTTCATTAATCCACACAAAGAAATAATTCACACTTAAGCTGCACAGATGTACTATTCCATTTGGCAATTCCACAATATCATAAGAAATCAGTGAGCAAGTGCAAGAGACCATCCTTAACAACAGAACACCAAAGTTAGAGCAATCTGTTGCCCTCAAAAGAAGAGTATTAGTATAGTCAAATCAGATGGATGAATAACCTCAGAAATATTTGGTGATGATGTAGCACCCTTAAAACAAAATGTGCATGCTTGAAAAACAAAGTTTTCTTAGAAATGACATGTCTTCCTAGAGTTTCTGGGTTGTTGGATTAGTCTCTATTTATCTTACTAGTTAAGTTGCTCAACTTCTCTGTAAAATGGACTTTGTAACAGTACTTAGCACAGAGGTTTGCCTACTACAATACCTACCAAAGTGTTATTGTATTAACAGTGTTTAGAAAACTACCCAGCACATATTCAGTGTTAAAACCCCATCAGAAGTCACTTGAAAAAGAGAGTAAGAAGTGGTGGTCCTCAACTTGAGATCACCTTTGATTTAGATGTCAGTGGCATCCTCACTGTCTGTCATGGGTACTAGTACAGGCAAAAAAAATCAATATCCCCATTACTAGTGACAAGGACCATTTGAGCAAGGAAGACAGAACATATGGTCCAACAAGTTGAGACATACAAAGCTGCAAAGAAGAAGCAGTGAATATCTCCTAAGAATTCCCTAGAATTCTATCTATTCAATGTGAAAGTAAACTGTTGAAGATGAGAAATAAGTTGGAATATTGATGGGAATTACATCATATCATATGTACTGAGTTAATCTGGGGAGACTTGAGATTTTTGCAATTCTGAACATCCCCGTTCATGAAAACTGTTTCTCTATATTTAGTTCTATGTTAATACCATACAAGAAAGTTTTGCAATGTTCTATACATGCTTTTTATTAATTTATTCATAGGTATTATTTCCTTTGGTTGGTATAATGTTCTTTTACTGTTATTGTGAATTATATATCTTTTTATAATATCCTTCTTTGTTTAGGGTTGGTAACTAAAAATGCAGATGACCTTTGAATGTCATTTCTCTATTTGCAAACTTGTCAATTTCTCCTACAAATAATAATTTATGTACAGATATTTTCTCTATTAGACAACTGTATCTATTAATATAGCTTTACTTCTTTTTTTCTCCCAGTCAATTCACACATCTTTTTTGTGTTACTGTGTTGGCTAGCCCTTCCTGGTGAACAGATATGATGGCAGTCACTTCTTTGATGTACCTGATGATAATAAGAATGCTCAAATTTGAATGAAATGTTTGTTTTAGATTATATTTGTTTTTAATAAGTGAAAAGAATTTTGTTCAACTCCCAGTTTTCAGACAATGCATCCTCATGTCATTTTGTTAATTTCCATGTAGTAAGTTATTTGAGATTTTTCTTTGGCATAGATTGCTACCTCAAATGTTTTATTTTGATCAAATTTCACTCTTTTGAATGAATTGATTTCTAATTGCTTCCAGTCATGAATTCATTGTTGAGATTTATAAAATGTTAATAATAAAAAAATAATGACGGCAGATAACCTTCATTTACAGAAATTTTGTTGTAGGTAAAATACAATGTGTAGCTTTGCCTTGTTGCATATCTTCATTGCAAAGATCATTGTTCCTTTCAATCATATCCCAATAAATGTGAGTCAACAAAGTAAAATATACTATTAACCCCATGTAATATGTGAAGGTGTCAGGTTACAAATTCAAAGTATAATATATAACATGAGTTGGTTAGAAAAAAACAGCAAGTCTTATTTACTTGGTAGTTATGAGATCTTCGCTACAATAAAAGTACCAATTCAACTCTCTAGTATTCTCTCTGGAAGCACAGAAAACCTCAACTCTTAAGTATGCTTACTTTTTATTCTAGTTTTCTCCTACAGATTATGTTTGTGATAACTGAGCTTTTATTCCTCTCCCCACCCCCCACTGCCCAGCCGCCCAGCCCAGGGATGCTATCTCCCTGTGTAGTACACAGTTTCGCTGTTATAGGTAGACATTCCTAATACTAGTGCTGTTGAAACAAGGGGCCTTGAAATTGGGAAGCATACTAGATTAAAAACTATGTCTAAGGAAAATAATGAAGAACTTTTGCAATGTGACATTTCATTCATAAGTTCATGCATTGAACAGAAAACAAAAGACAAAAGACACCATTTTCTACAGTTGATAGAAGGTAAAATAAAGAAGACAGCATTTCACTGGGAGCCTGATGAGTAAATTGACCTTGTTTGTTGTAAGAGGGAGATGCCAAAAAGAATTTGCCTAGAACTTGGAGAAAAATGATATATTTTGGAACCATGATGCCTGGGTAACTGTGTGGACTCATGGGCTAGAGAGTATATAAAAGCAGTGACGTTCTCAGGAATGACCATGTTTTTTTAATTCATGTTTTTTTACTTCAGGATTTAGATTCATCTATCTAGCTTGCCTCTGGCCTTGAGTCACCTGAATCTACTGAACAATATGAGGTTTGTGGTAAATTATGTACATGAGAGGACTGTCCTCTACTGGAACCACCCTGCCCTGCTAGACCAAAGAATAGGCTCTCTATTCTCATGGTAAGATTTGCACTGGAGTTCTCTAAGTTTCACCAACAACCAGACCCAGTCCTGCTGAGTCACCATGAGGCTGATGATGAAAGATAGCCACTCCCAGTCTTCAAAAAACAACTCTGACAGTTACCACCTGGGAAACTCTCACCTCAAATGATTCTCAGGGCTAAAAGAAAGCACTTTAAAAACTAATCCCTTTGTAAAGGAAAAGCATTTAAATTTCAAAAGTTAGACATTACAATCTAAGTCAAGGAAATATTTCAATCTCTACTCACTCCAGTGTTTAAAAATCAATCACAGAGATAAAGTCAAGTTAGATTTAACTCTTCACACAGAACCAACAGAAGTCTATTGTTACAAAGTTTTACAGAGTAAAATGCATGAACAAGCAACTGATGAACATTTTTAAATGAAGTTAAAAATTAAATTACAAAACCAAGCCACAATTTCTGACTTAGATAATTGTGGGTCAGAAATATTTCACAATCTGTTTAAATGCTGAAGGTGTTGATTATTCATTACCGGGTCCAGAGTCTTTCAAAAATGACTCAGGGACAAATCTTTTACTCAGGAAAGTGAAATTTGCATTCCTTTCCCCTTTATAATGATCTTGAATTAGTCATAATTAAATTCCAAAGTGCAGAAGGGACAAATATGCATTTCCTTTCTCTTTAACTCCTATAGAATATAATAAAGCCTACTTGAAGAAACTGTGAGAATGATATATAATAAATGCTCAGAAAATAGTAGCTCTGATTCTTGGGTCCAAACTTGGGTCCTTCTTCAGAATTATCACCTCAGCAGTGAACTCTATAGGGACCAGAGATGGTTTACTTTCCCTCCTCCACCATGCACTTCAGTCAAACTCAAAATTGATAAGCGATCTCCTCCAGGACCATAGAAAAAGTAGAAAGCAAAGTCAAAGTGATGACTAGGGGATAAGACCAGGAGAACTTGTAGGCACGCGGAACCAGATATAATTTTCCCTTGCTGGAGACTGACTCCAGAGCTCACATAAGGAGAGAGCCAGAGCGTTGAACTTGGAGCCTGGAGGGAGCTGGGAATGAACCAGCAACATTAAGCTGAGTCTGAAAGTATTGCATCATTGGTTAGAGAAGACAAACAGGACACACACAAGTTTGGAAAGCAGTGATGAAAGTCAACAAAGAGAAACAGAGCCTTGGCCTCGACTGCCCATGTGGGTGCTCTAAATTCATGTTGCTTTTACCACCAAGTCAGAGAAAGGTGGTCCATACTGAATGACAGTATGTAAGTTTAGAAATAATGTAAAACATTTGTTTGCATAATGAACTGCTCCTAGATGCTAGAAATAGAAAAATATGGAGAAAATTCAGTAAAGTTTTATGTGCTGTGTGTGTGTTTGTGTGTAAAAGAATGAACTAGAGAAAGCATCAGAGTGAAGTTCAAACTTATCTATAATATTATAGTACATGCATTTCAAATAATAAAATTAATAAAATTTTAAGGGGAAAACAATAGCTAAGAAAAAAAAAGTACTAATTTTCTATAATACTTTTTCTTTTTTTTAAACTTTTCCTCAAAAGAACTGAAGTTATACAAGATGGCACAAAACAAAGCAAAACAACATAGATGTGTTACTAAAGAACATATCTGGGGTATCTAGGAGCTATGCCCAGGAACAGCTAGAGAAGAACCAGCAGCAGAGAGGGGGATGTGGCTGCAGAGGAGATTCAGATTCCCAGTTGTTGGGCACACACTTATGAAAACTTCCCCAAAGGCCACTTGGCCAGAGCGCTTTCAATTCAACTTCTAGTTTGATGAATCTCATTAATGATTAGCTGCTCAAGTCCCAAAAGAGAATTCTCAACTGTTCATGGACCAGAAGGTAAAAGGAGAGAACTGAGGGAAAAGCAGTTAAGGTGACATCCTTCCTTAGACACTGGTAAGTCACTTCCTTTGGTGTTGGGAAAAGATCTCTAAGGGGCCTTTCTGTGTAGAAATTGATCATGTTTAATTAAGTCCCAGATTTTCGCATCTTAAAAAAAATCAGTGAAAATTTGAAAGTTCTTATTTCCTAAGCGAATAGAGAAAAGAGATTTAGAAATAAGAAGCAGTGGTTCTGAGCCTGGTCATCCAGACACTATCTTGCCAACTGTGAAAACTGTTTCCAAGAAATAGGGAGGTGTGGTGTTTACAAGCTGAATTTTAGAGGTGAAATTTGGAGTCATGTAAATAAATGCCAGTTCTTTCATTCATCAACTGGGTGATCTGGATACAAGAGGTCAATAATATCTCCATCTGGGGTTGACGTAAGCTATCTAGTTCAGTAGCTTGTACAGTGCCTAGAGAAATATCTTTGAGACCAAAAGCTGGTGAAACAATTAGGAAAAGCCTCAAGATAGTTGAAGGAGAATGAATGCAAACTGCAGAGGAGAGAAAATTTGTAATTACACAAATATGTAAATGAGAATCTGCATTTCTCACATGAAGTGTCTCTGCTCCTCCACACCCCCCAGAAAAGTTGTACTGACCTTTTTTCTTGGTAGATCTACTTTAGCCACTGTGCTATTCTCGGTGTTCTGAAGGTTTCCTGTCTTTTTCATAGAGTTTATTGCCTTAGTTTCTCACTTGAATCAAAGTTAGGATCCAGGACTTTGACAGGACTAGGGGTGACTCAATCCATGACAGGCTCTAGAGAACCCTGAGTCAAGAACCAAAAAGCATCAACAACCAAACGAAAATGGCTGGGGATACAAAAGGAATTTTGTAGGGATGAGGCCATGGAACCATCACTCAGGCCAGCAGAATAGTATATATGGGTTGAGGGCATTTGGAAAGAGTTATTCTGTGAGTTGTCAAGGGGGGGAATATAGATTTTAATGATACCATGATCTCATGATGTATAGGGAGGATGTTATTAGTAGAACACCCTTTAAACCTGATGGTCTCTGCAGGAAGCTTATACTCAGAGTGATTCTTTGTGAATCAGCTTTGTTCCAGAAACATCTCAGGATACCATAAGCTGTCTCTGACCAAGGCAATCTGTAGTTTTCTGAATCAATAGGGAAAATTTTATACACACACAAATATATATCTTATATATATGCTTATGTGCATATAGAGAAATATACCTTCATAGAGATATATACCTTCATAGAGATATATACCTGCATAGCCGGTGTCTGAATGAACCATGCTGTTTTCTTCAATGTTATTTCCTTGCAATCTTGAGAAAAAAAGCCCGCTGACTTCCACCTCCACCACATTGTCTGTGTGGAGTTTGCTGGTCCTCCCTTGTCTGTGGGGATTTTTATTGGGTCCTCTGTTTCCCTCCCACTTGCCAGAGGTGTGTACATGAGATTCATTGGTGTGGTTAGTCTGTCCCAGTAGAGTGAATGTGTGTCTGTGAGCATACCGTGGGATGGACGGGCATCCTGTCCAGGGTTGGGTCCCCACTTGCATTCTGAGTTGCTGGGATAGGCTTTGGCCACCTGGGATGCTGAGCTAGAATTAAGTGTATTTTGATAATTAGTAAGAGAATGAATGAGTGAATGAATGAATGAATGAATGAATGCAGTTGATTATTAAATATAGCAAGTATTTTGGGTCTTAAATATAACAAATATTTGGGTCTTAAAAATTTGATGTTGAGGGGGTAAAAATGTTCTGTAGGCTCTTCACTCTGGCTTCTTATCAATGAACCTATATTAAAATTAGTCTAGTTTCCTCAACCTGGTCCAGGAGCCATGGACCATGGAAACAAATGACTTTTTAAATTATGGAATTTAGTTTTGGGTCTCTGACAGGGGGGAACTCCTCATTATTGTCCTTTTCATCAAGAACCACCTCCATGGAAAGTTGGAGGGCCTAATAAATCTCCCAATATGCTCATTCTTGTAGAGGACTTTGATCTCAGTATCTCATGGGAGCAAATAAAATAAAAATGAATTTGAATTCCAGGCACCAGACATTTATTCTTCAGTGGAAACACTGAGCCTTTGCTTCTTGAGAAAAAAAAATACTTCCTTATAAATTGTTTCTCTGACATTCCTAAAATAAAAAATATCAAGTAATATAAAAAACAGTAGGAATTTTTTCAGTGTAGGTGGAAATATAAATATGTGGATTTATTTATAAATGTATACATTGAGGGTAGAGACTCAACATGAAGATGTGTTTGTTCCCCTCAACCTGGTGGTATGCTGGTGAATACATGACAACTGGATTTTCAGAGGGGAAATACAGACATATATACAAACATATACAAACATATATACGTTTATAAAAATTTTACTAGTAAAAAGACTAATTTATAAATAACAATATAAAATACTGTTTATAAATTACATATATAGTCAGTTGCATCTCATGAAATATACCCCTTTTCTTTAGTGCCATTGATATATAGCAATATTTAATGTCATTTATTTAAATTATATATTACTAAATTTATATTGTATATCATACATTATATATCTATAATTTATATTATATATCACTAAATAAGAGGTATCTCTAGCTTTAAATCGAACAGATTCCATTTACAGAAACTCTATTCTTTTGAGACAGTCACAGTCCAAATTCCGTCAAGTGACTGTTACTATCTCACTAAGCAATTCTTCTTGCCCAGTCACTGGGGATTCATCATCCAGTCTTTCTATCATGTAACCAACAACACTTTCATATAGAATATTGAAATTTATGTGTAAGGTGTACAACTTTTTTAAATTTTTAAATTTTTATTTTTCTTATTGTTTGCTTACATAGTTGTGTTTGTAGGCATGATCCTCCCTCCTCCCCTTTCCTTGGATGCCCCTCTGGTCACTCTAGTTCCTTTTTCATTGTCACTTGTTGGGTGATGATTGGCCTGTTGGTCTCTTTGAGTTCTTTCTGAAGCACTGACCTCCTGGGTGAAGTCCTCCATTCCTGGGGGACCGCAAACCAGGCTGATCAGTTCTCCATGAATATCCTTAGGGCTAGTGGTCCTTCAGAGCATGTCGGTGAACCTCCTTTCGATCTGGTGTGTGGAGTGGCTCCCCACATTTCCCACTGACACTTCTTTGTGGCCTTGTTCCCTCATTGAGATGGGAGGTCTCCTTGCTCATGTTGAAAGTGTCTATGGGTAGGAAGCCTAGCCACAGAGTCAGAAATGTTGTCAGTGTTTCCTGGTGACATGTCTTCACTCTCATCCGCAATCATCTTGCGTCTCAGCATTCCAACCATGTTCTTTTTGGGCAGGTGATGGGTGTGTTCATGGCCTTAAGTCTCTGTCTCTTCAAGTATATCTGATCTGAGTTGCTGCTTTTCTCATTCAAGCTGAGGAATGGCCGTGGTGGGTATGACCAGAGGGGGAACCCCGGAACCCCCCAACCATGCCCGCCCCAGCTGTGCTCTCTGGTCAAGAGAGCGCCCCTTTCCCAAGGACTCCTCTCCAGTCTGTGAAGCCTGGAGCTGGTATGGCCCCTCCCACCCAGACATGGAGGCAGAGAGCGGTGGAGCCCCAGGCTGCATGGTGGTAGCTAGGTTGCCCCAGCTTTCTCCAGAGAGGAACGGCTTACTTACTCCCCATGCGTTCTCTGTGTGAGAGAGTACCCCTTTCCTGAGGCCTCCCATTCCAGCTGTGGAACCAAAAGGGGGTGTGGCCCCTCCCACCTGGACACAGAGGCAGAGAGGTGCGGAGCCCCTGGCTGGGCCACATGGAGGTAACTAGGTTCCCAGCTTCCCCTGGAGAGGAGCGGCTTACCCACTCCCCATGTGCTCTCTGTTCGAGAGAGCACCCCTTTCCCGAGGCTTCCTATTCCAGCTACAGAACCAGAAGGGGGTGTGAATCCCTCCCACCTGGACACAGAAGCAGAGAGGTGTGAAGCCTTGGGCCGCATGGAGGTAGCTAGGTCCCCAGCTTCCCCCGGAGAGGAGTGACTTCCCCACTCCCCATGTGCTCTCTGTGTGAAGAGTTCCCCTTTCCCAAGGCCTCCCATTCTGGCTGCGAAACTGGAAGGGAGTGTGGCCCCTCCCACCCATACACAGAGGTGGGGAGGGGCGGAGCCTTGGGCCGCATGGAAGTAGCTAGGTTGCCCCAGCTTCCCGCAGATAAGATTGGCTTATCCACTCCCCATGCACTCTCTGTCTACAGGTTATTTTACCTTCCTTTTTCTCCCCTAAGCTCTTGTGGTTATAGGCAATTATGGTTGAAATTCAGCTGCAGCATAAGGAAAATTGACTCCAACCTGCCATTTCTTACATATGTAATATATCTATATATAGTATCTATATATACTATATAGATAGTATATATGCATACTATATATGTATATATTTCTATATAAATGATATATTAATATATATAGATAAAGTATATATACTATATAAAGATATGCATATAATTTATATAGTATGTATCCTATATATAGTATATATACTGTATACTATGTATACCATATATACTATATAGATAATATATAGGTATAAATACTATATAGATTTACATGTATATATACACATATATACTATACATAATATATATGTACACTAATATATATATTATATAATGTATAGACAGCATATCTAGTATATATAGTATATATATTATATAGATATATAATACTATACTGTGTATAGATATACTATACACAGATTTATACTATACGCAGTATAGTAAATCTATATATTATATCCATATAGTCATTAAGACTATCTATATAGCATATAGATATATACATAGCCATTAAGTATTATAGATAATCTATTATTGGATTATTTCTCACTCTCATACAAATTATATAACAGTAAATGGAAGCCACTTTTAATCTCAATACTATGAGTTGCACTATTTCTATTTTTTAGTTTTCCATATTTAGAATTTGATAAAGTATACTTTAAAACTAATAAAGTTTATCATTTCATAATTATTTCACTGCATTTTATCATAAATAATGTTCTTGAGCTGAAATCTCTGCAGAAATACTGTATAAAACTGTTTATTTCATAACTCTGAATTCAGTGAATTCATCTTAGAAATTTTTACATCAAAAAGTGGCAAATACTACAAATTTTGGTTTGAGTGACTGATATAGGATACATTAATATCTACAAAATGCCTGAACTGTTCAAATTAACTTATATTAGTATCATTACAATACTTCTTGAGGAATTATTTCAACTTTCTGTTATTAATGTGCTTATTTTACATTTAAAATAGTGTTTTAAGTTAAAGTACTCCATTTTCCAGTTGTGCTATCTGTATGCTTTTCTATTTCTCACAAAACCCTTTTTTGATAGTTTTTTATAATTTTATTACCACATTATCAACATAACATCACAAAACCAGACTATAAATACATGTTTGGTTAATAAATAACTAAACAAAAACAGTCACATCTTCAATGGTGAGTATATTTCTAGTATAAAATTGTTTGACAAATTTCTTTAGCCCAGGATGTCAACAGCTTTATGTTTTTGGAGGGGGCTATTAATGCTAGTAGCACTAGGGGGCTTTTAACCACCAATAGTACATCACTAAATTCAGTTAAAATATACAACAGCATGTCTTTACATACATTAGTGTAGATGTGGCAGACATACATGGATTCAAGAAAAGATGACAGTAAAATGCAGAGAAATGATAAGCTTTAAATAGTTACTACTTTTTAAAAGTAAAATTCAATTCTGGATTTAATTCTGGATTTTAAAAGTAAAATTTAATTCTGGATTAAATTATAAATGAATTTCTGATAATGGCTCTTTCAAAAATGAGCTTGCAAAATTCCTACAAATTTAACAATTAATTATTGTGTGTGTATGTGAGCCCACTCAGCTTACCACAGCCTTACCCTGTCCTGACCTCTTTGAAGGGTGTTCTCTTGTTTTCCTGCCTCATTCAGATTCTTCTATGTGTTCAACCACATATATATATATACATATATTAACTATACACACACACATCATATAACTTAACATACTTGGAGATGTCTTTTGATTATCTTATTTTCTCTTTTTAGGACCTCCATTCAATCTTCTACAAAAAGTCAGCCACCCTCCTATGCTAAACATTTTGAATTTCTTGGATGAGACAACTGTCAGATGTAGGTAGCCCTCATCAAAAAGTCTAAGGAAAAGAAAAACAAGAATGTGTTCCAACACCCTTATTTAAAAGGGACTTGATCTTAAGCATCCATCTTTGGTTGCTAATTTGAGTTATATACAAAAATGGCTGTTATTTCTCAATGAAGACCCAACTGCTAGGGGACTAGTTTAATCACTGAGTTTTAGCTCCAATTTTTTCTTGCTAGATCATATGTATGCTTTCACTTTTTCAAGTTATGAGTCAGTTAAAAATAACTTCTTAATCCCAATTATCTATTAACTAAATGAAGGTATCTCTAACTTTAAATCAAACAGATTCCATTTACAGAAACTTTATTCATTTGAGTCAGTCACAGTCCAAGTTCTGTCAAGTGACTATTACTGTCTCACTAAGCAATTCTTCTTGCCTAGTCACTGGGAATTCATCATCTAGTCTTTCCGTCATGTAAGCAAGAACAAGTGTAAGGGGCTGGTGCTGTGAGAGAAGGTCAGCAAGCTGAGCAACTCATTTGCTTCTTAACTGGCGGATAATTTGGGGGTGACTTGGAGCTGAAATGTGACATTCAGTATGCTCCTGTCCAAATAGTCAACAGTAGGGGAATCATAAAGGCTAATACCCACTGACTTACATTGACATCATCACAGAGGATGGAAGTGAGAATACATATCACTCATGGGGAAAAGCTGCTTAGTATTGTCAATTTGCACAGCACAATGAAGGTGATCACATTTCTGGCAATTGAAGAAATATCTCTCATATTATCTTTATGTTTAGAATCAGGGTGATTTCACTAGATATGAAAGGTCTAATTTTAAAATGAGTTGGCTACTCCACAGAAGTAGAAATTCTTATGACCTGATTGGAAGAAATGCTTTATCAAGGAATATACACTGATAGCAAATAACACACAAAAAAGACTCTCAACTTTGCTAGATAAATGAACATTAAAACCATGATGAGTTATTACTCTATATCTTAAAATGTTGAAAATTAAAAATCATTATGTGCAAAATCCAGAAAATACCCTGTTAGTGAAAATCTAAAACAGTACAACTACTTGTACCATCTTACTACTTAGCCATTATCTGAAAAAGTTAAACATAAACTTTCAAAGTGACCCAGTCATTTCACTCAGGTATTGTGACTAGTGACATTGGGCACACTGGATAAATCATATTCTGCACTTGGTAATGCTTAGCTTCAAAACCAACACTCTTAAGTTGTACACAGTGAGCACTGTAGATACTAAACAGAAATAGTTATAGATCTTAGGTAAAGCATACCTGAACCAAGAGGGGAAAACATCTCCTCCATACTGCATCCTGATGAAATGGTCCAGTTTGTCTAGCTTGTATTCAGTTTAAATATTCCAAAATGGTCTCTTTCTCTTGGCTGACATCTTGGGTTGCATATTTTCTTGACAGGTGAAAACTAGTCATCAGGAAAGAAGAACACCATGGCCTCTGTTGTACAGTTGAAAGCCACAGAAGAGAAGAGTAAGCACTCCCACAATACACCAGTGGAGCAGAAGTTCAAAAAAGGTAAACTCAACCTCTACTATTTTTAAGATTTTGTGATTATTCTTCACCTGTAGTGCTATAATGCAAATAAATGAATTTATACCTCACAAGTTGTTCAGTTCTTTTAAAATATCAAGTAATATATAAATGCATAGTTTGCAAATATAAGAAGCAACAATAACATTATTGTTAATCAGTCTTTTTATTTTAGATGATTACCTTTGGCCTTTGTTCATATGTACTTACATGCATTATAATTGCTACCAAATTGTATAAATATATTATATATTATTGCATTATTTAGACAAAGAAAAATTTTAATAGCACCACACATACATTCTATATTATTTTATGATATAATTATTATTCTTAAAGGATACAGAATAGTATTACTATATGTTTATAACAGATAACTATATGCATTTTGTGATATATATTAACATTCTTTAACATGTTGTTCTACAATTGTAATTATTATTTCCTCTGAATTTATTACTAAGAAGTTAGTGTTTTGAAGCAAAGGATATGAATGTTTCATTTTCATTGGTCACTTAGAGACCTTAGTTTTTCATGTAAACAAAAGTGAAAACAGAGAATTTGAGCAGAAGAGAATATGATCTAATTTATGTTATGACTAGAGCAGTCATTCCATTCTATTGAAATAAGACTGGAAGCAGGAAGTCAAGTTAAAGGCAGCTACAAAAATCCAGACAAGTTTTAACTTTTTCTTGTCTTTTGTTTGTTTGCTGTATATACCACATATAAGTGAGACCATCCAAGTGACTTGGTTGCAGGAGAACTTAGGGGTTTACAATGATGTAAAAATATATGTGTGTAATAAATAAGAAAATTAAAAAATAAAATGATAGTTTGTTAGGTATTAAAAAAAAATCCAGGCAAGAGTTTTGGCTAACCAGAACCACTTGAATGTGCCTTTAAACCAAAAGGTAACAGAGACCTTGGTGAGAAGTAGTAAGATTCTACATACTTTTGAATATAAAAACCACAGTATGATCTAGATCAGTTGAATGTAGGGTGTAAAAGAAAGTAATCAAGGGAAATTGCAAAAGTTTTCGTATGATAGTATTCTATCAACTGATTTTGGAAAGAATTCAGGTGGATCAAGTTTGGGACAGGGAGCTTGGACATTTAGTTAGGGATTCATTATTTCGATTTGGTTGATAGATTTTTAGAAGACAAAAAATGATCTACCTAAAAATTAATGGCAGCCTCAATTAGATAAACTATATTATTACTATAATACACTTTGAAACTTCTTTATTTTAAACATGAGATAATCCTCCAGTTTTTTTGGTGCACCTATTTCAGAATTATTTATTATTATATTACTTAGCTTTCCTCCATTAGCTACCACAACATCCTTTACATATTCTGTGTTTGTTTGTTTGGATATTTTTTCCTTTTTCCTGGAATTTTTATGATTTTTAAAAATATAATGATGTCTATCTTTTTTACCCTTAGGCCAGATTTCAATGATCCATAATGCACGTGTCTTTCAATGCTTGTCCTTTCCTCCAAATATTTCTGTTGTCATCTATTAATATGTTCAACTGGTCTTTATAATTTTCTTCAGCTAGAATTATTTCCTATTTCTTCTCACATGTCACAACAAATTGAATGGCCTACAATGGCAGATATTTATTATGTCATAGTTTCTATGACTCAAAAAAAACACCTGCCTTGTCTTAGCTGGTTTTTCTTTTGGGGGCTGTTGGCATTCTACTTTGTGGCTAGATTGAGGAAGAAAATACCCATTGTAAGCTCATTTAGGTTGTTGATAAGATTGAATTTCCTTACAGGAAACAGCTGGGGCATCTAGGTATTGGCCACTCACAATTCTTCACTATGTGAGCTTTCCCAACTTTCTGCATATTTCACGCCTACAAGAACCATGTATACCTTCAATTTGTTGAGATGGAGTCTCATATAACAAAATGGAATTATGACAGTGACATCTTGGCTGGTTAGAAACAACCCTAAGTCTTCTCCCTGCCCAAGGAGAGGGGTTTGCACAAATTTGTGAGTACCATAGACTGAGAGTAACTGAGGGTCACCTTAGGACCTTTTCGTCACACTAGGTTAAAAAGGATCCTGCCCAAAGGTTACAAAAACTCCAATCCCAAAAGATACCTGTACCTGGATGTTTATTGCAGCACTATTTACAGTAGCCAGGATATGGAAGCAAACCCAAATGCCCGCAAATAGATAAATGCTACAAAAAGTTGTGGTATATGTATGCATCAATCCAAAAAGACAAGGCTTATGTCATTTACAGCAACATGGATGAAGCTAGAAGTAATCATGCTAGCAGAAATAAGTAAAAAGAAAAAGAGAAATACTGAATGGTCTTACTTATATGAGGGATAAAGGTAAAACATATAGACAAGAAAAATGTAAAACTAAATCTCTGCAAAATTGAAGCATGGAGCATGAAAAGGGGAGGTGGGAAGCAGGAATGGGAGGGCACAAAAGACTAGGATGATGGTTCACAGGTGATAAGATGGTGGGAGAACCCCCGGGTAAATAAAAATATAAAATAAGACAAAATTACACACACACACACATACATACATACACACATACATTATATGTGTGTGTGTGTGTGTGTGTGTGTGTGGTATCCTGAATTTTCATTAGAATAGCACTGAACACCTCAATTTAATGTTCCAGTTTCAAAAGTCGATGACTCATGGTGTCAATGAGTACCTTCTTTGGGTAGTTAGTTACACATTAGGCCTTCAGGGCATTTATTAACCCACATACACTTTCTCACACACACAAACGTCCCACTTTTTTACATAGCTAAAGGTCAGTGAGAATATTTAACAGCCAGCACGGATGGCATTGGCACTATCCTGGTAGGCGTGACTGGAACAGTTCATTCAGAGAGATCACAGGGAACCAATAACTTTTAAGGGCACCTATGATAATGTGTGGAAGACATCATATCCAGCAAGTGTGAAGTTAAGTCTTTCAAAATGCACTCTAGTTCATCTTTCAACACTTTCACTGGGACTGGTGCTTGCCCCAACTCATTTGTAAAGCATTAGTCTCTTGGTTTGCTAGTACTTGCTTACAGTAAACTTTGACCTTTGTGATCTCAAGGCAACGTGAGGACAGCAAAGGCCCAGAAATCCACAAATTATTCATTGATTTAATTGATATAGATAACTACCATCCATCCCTGAATCAGGAATGAGAACCTTTATAAAGACATTTTACTTGAATGCTTAATTCTAATTATAATTTATTCTCAGGTTTCTTGCAAATTCTCCTCTCTCAGTTCTCCCATTCACTACAATTTTTAAGTGTGTTTCACTTAAAAACACACTTTGTTAATTTCAAGCCTCTGTTAATTTCAAGGTGTCTCTTTCAAATTTCTGAAAATTCAAGATTACACTCTCTCACACCATAGATCCATATAAATGTCACAGATGGGTGTGCTTAGGTTGTAGAAAATATGGTCTCAAAGAATCATCTGGAACAAAAATAAACATCCCCATATACATGCACTACAATAAGTAGTTACATAGGAATCTCAACACTCTTCTTATCTCATCTCTCTGCATTAATCTATAAAATGGGACACTAGCAGTAGATGCTTTATAGGATTTCTGTGAAGATTAAATGAATTGATTATCAGTTAACATATTATATGACCTCTGAGAAACATCCCAACTTCTTAGACATCATACTTTCCTTTCTAGCCCACTGGCTATTCCTTTTTAATTTTTCTTAACTGCTTCTTTCCCATTCATCTAAACTCTGAAGATTAGAGAGTTCTAGAGTCAATTTCTGGTTCCCTTCTCAAGTTATTCTCATTTCCCAAATACAGTAGGTTCAAGTATCATCTATAGGTCATTGATTCCCAATGTTATGCCTCAATCCCTGCCTCTCTTCTAAATTCTGGACTTGTGTATCCAACAACTTTCTCAACACCTTCTCTGGTTCCCCAAATGTACCTCCATTTTAACCATTCAATATAAGTTCTTGATCACTCCATTCCACTCCCCCAAATTCTATTCCTTCGACAGAACCTCCTTACTCAATGAACAACAACTCCATTCTCATTGTTTAAAACAAAGAACCTTTCACATCCTCTCTCTCTGTCCTATGAAACGGAAACTCTAAGTTAGTGTTGCTTCTATACAGGGATTTATCTAGGATCTGGCCATATCTTCACTCTCCTGTTGCTACTCTCTAGTCTGAGGTTCTTTACTTCTCTTCTAGATAATTGCAATAACTTAATAACTTCTTCCTGGCAAGAACCACCTTTCCTAGAAATACAAAAATGGATTACTTAAGTTGAGGGTTCACTTTTTTCCTGTTTTTCACTATGTTGTCTCATGGCTTGCAACTGTCAATTTTTCTTCTGAGAAAAGCTTGCTAGGGATTTAACTCTAAATATAAATGAAAGGGTGTCCTCAATACCTGAAGATACAAGAAGAATAATCATTTATGCAACGAACAACTAAGTTTTTTAATGCTTGAGGTACATTATTATGTGCATATATTTTGTATTTAATTTATAACATGGCACATATATAATATAAATGATATAATTTAAATGTGTATGCATACATGTCTTATAGAGATTTAATTTTAATATATACATATGCTATACACCTATATCTCTGCAAATGTTTCCTTGTGGGTAATTTTGTCAACTATAGAATGCAATAACCTAGGGCTGGGGAGAAAAAGTGACCAGCAAAACAGAATATCCCAGAACAAGACAGGATTTACAAAACTGTGGTATAAATTACTCTTTGGCTCAATTTAAGTGATTTCTTCCTTCTGTACTTTTTTTTCCTGAAGTCAGTAGACATGTCTTTTAAATCATCAGGTTATGGTGGGAATGTCTATATTATAACTTGGAAAACAAATGATGGCTCCATAAGGAAAGCACTAATGCAATATTATCATTCCAGTGCCAAGCTTATGTTCCATTCGCTATGGGATAGCATTCATCACACATTTCTGCAATTTTACATTGAAAGCACAAGCTGTCCTTATGAACATCACCATGGTAGCCATGGTCAACAGTACAGACCATCAGTCCCAGTTTAATGACTCTGCACAAAGACTGCCTGTTGACTCATTAGATGATGCAAGTAATAATCCCATGAATCTTCCTGAGAAGGTAAGCAATGCAAGTTTCAGATGTGATGATGTTTTTGTTGTTTATATTTCTGGAATTTAAGTTAAAAGGTTTTAGCTGGAAAAAATGAGATTTGAAAGCAAGGCAAAGATTTAAAGGTTCTTCTTAAGTTATATAAGAATTTTCTATAAGTAATTTAGTCTAATATTCTGTTTCTGTAAGGTATCTGTGTACAACTGGAGCCCTCAAATCCAGGGCATCCTCTTTGCTTCTGTCAACTATGGCATGATTCTGACGCTGGCTCCCAGTGGATACCTGGCTGGAAGAATAGGAACAAAGCAAGTGGTTGGAGTTGCTTTGCTTGGATCCTCACTTCTAACTCTCTTCACCCCTCTAGCGGCTGACCTTGGACTAATTTACCTCATTACAATTCGAGTAATCCAGGGCCTAACTCAGGTACCCAGGTAGTTTATAAATTTAAATTGGACATTAACTTATGGCACCATTTATAAAGAACGGTATCTTTATTTTAGGGGGCAGCACTTGGGGGTCAATTTGCACTTTGGGAGAAGTGGGGTCCCCCACATGAGCGGAGTCGACTTTGCACCATTGCAATATCAGGTAATTGAAATAAGTATGTTATAATCCAGCATTTTTATACTGGTTTCTTTGAAAATTTTTCTAATGTTTTTCAGTTTTTAGTTCAGCTTATTTATAAATTAGGGAGATAAATTCTTGGTTTGTGACATGCCATTCAATTATTTCCCCCAAGTTATCATTTGTGACAGGACTTTTTTAATAATATATTTTTCTGTAGTCAAATTAATCATTCCTTAATTGTTTTGATGGAATGATGGATTAATAGAAAGGTTATAAACGCATCCATCCATGTTTTCCCTTGAACTTTGCAGGTTTTATTTTTCATATTTAAATTTTTAATATATTGGGACTAATACTAGTATTCAGTTTGACTTATGGGTTCTACTTAATCTTTCAAATTATACTCAGTTTTAGTGCGAACTATTTTCTTATAGTCATCAGCCTAGGCAGTGGGCTGAATGAATATGTAGAAGGAAGAAGTCTAAATCATATGGGGGAAGAATGAGAACATGGAAAGAGTATGATTAACAAACAGGTGACTTGCCAAAGTGGATGTTAGATAAGAAAGATGACTTTTGTGGTTATCTATGCATATCAAGCAAGCCATAGACTCTTCAAACTCATAAAATAAGCTATTTTCAGAAATGTTGGGCATGCCCTTGTTGTCAGAGGGATAAGGGGAAAAAACAGTATGTGTTGAAAGTTTAACTTGATACAACCTTTTAGCAGGATACTTCAACAGTATCTGTAAACATCAAGAATATACGCAGTCTGTGGATTATGGGTGCCTTGGTTGCGGAGCATTATGGTAATATCACCAGAAGGGAAACCCTACACTTTCAAAATACAAACAACAAAATACCCATATATATATATATATATATATATATATATATATATATATATATATATATATATATGTATGTACTATTTATACACTATAAGAGGAAAATACAGAAAAATTAGTCTTTGATCTAACAAGTTTACTTCTGGTACACTATTCTACAGAAATAAATTATGTTTATGTTTCAAAATAGTGATTTCTAGCATTCAGAAATACCAACCAGGTAGAATTTACAGTGACATGAAAAAATCAGATCAATTGTTAAATGGAAAATGGACATCACAGAATAATAAGTACACTATGATCTAACTTATTTAAAAATAATTGGAGCATATGTATATATAATCTGACAAGTTGATGTTAATGTTCATCTTGAAACTAAAACTCATAATAGTATAGGTTAGAAAGAGATGTATAAGGTGGTGGGTTGATAACAATTTGAAAAATTTGTACCCACAAAATAAAAAAGATTAATTAAAGAAATAAATAAATTTACAAGAGAAAGAGTTAAAAGGAAGAGTCTTTGTATATGAGAATAGTCTGCAAAAAGGTAGACATTAAGAGTGTTATTAGTGAAATTGATCTAGTTTTCTGTACATGTATTACATAGATGCATGTACAAAGAGATGAGTGTATTTGCAGATCTGTATTAAGTGTATGTAGAGAGGAAAATGCATACAATTATTTGTCAGAAAATAAATTGTTGCCAATCGTTAACATTAGAGTGAAAAGTTGGAATGAATTAGCAGGGCATGTGAGGGAAATGTTGACTCTGTCATAATATGCTTTTACCATAAGCATGTATTTAAAATTTTAAATATCATGAAAGCATATGGCATGTATTTAAAAACTTAAATATCATGAAAGGAAGCAAGACTGTCATCTGCAGTGGGAAACTAGTGAACTTCCAGGAAAAAAATTAGATCATAGGAGAACAGATGAACTAAATCATAGATCCATAAATCCCAACTTCCCATACTATGATGTGCTCATCTCTTTGTTCCCTCAATACAGCTTTGTAACAAGTCATCAGTCATTCTATAGCTGCCAAGTGGAAATCCAAAGTTCCACATCTTACCCTCCATTTCTTTGCAGGAACGGTGCTGGGAATCTCCATTGCCATCCTCCTGGGTGGTATCATCAGTCAATCCCTTGGGTGGCCTTTTGCCTTCTACATCTTTGGTATGTCTCCTATTCCCAGGTTCTCATATTCAGGGAGATTCTTTTTGTTTGTCTAGCTATCTGTATGTAGTTTTCTAGAGGAAATGAGTAAAGAAGGAAAAGTCCTAGAAAAACAAAATATTTTAATGTAATGTTAGGAAACAAACAACTTGAGCCACAAGGGAATTTGGAAACCCTTTTACCTATGATACATTCTTAACACAAGTGCCTGGGAAAACATGGCTGCCTTTGCAGAAAGTCCAGAACAGACTTACAGACCAGTGATCTGTGAGAATGAAAGAGGTTCAGAGAAGGCACTTCTGCTGCAGATTTTGTCTCAGAATAAATGAAGCAAAAAGTTTTGACAGTCCCAACATTTGCTCAAGAACCTTCCATTTAACTGTTAGAAAGCAAGAAATAGTGTGCTCTTTATGCTTTTCTATGTATATTGTGATGGTGTTTATAAATAGTGATAGTTTCACTTCTTTCTCAACTTGGATCACTTTTATGACTTTTTCTTGCCCAGTTGCTTCAGCTAGGACACCATATATGATGCTAAATAGTAGAAGTAAAAGGTAACTTGTCTTTTACCTAATCTTAGAGAAAAACCTTTCTTTTTTTTCACCACTGAATAAAATGCTAGTTGTGCATTTATCATACATTAACTTAATTATATTGATGTACATTCTTTTTGTGCACATTTTTTTAAAAAAATTCTTTCATCACAGAGTAATTTATTATTTTTTTCCTTTAACTCCTTTCTTACATTTCTTACAACATCAGCAAATGATTATTGAAATGCCTTCCCCTCCCCTGACATCTCTGTTCACTCAGACTCCTCTCTCTCTTTGACGTTTGTTGATCTATGTTAAGTCCATTGATCTCTTTTTTCTGTGGCAATTTCCTTTTGCTCCTTGAGAGACTGTGTTCCTGGGAAAAGGTAAACTTTCTGGTAGGTTTCAGTCTCAACTTTGCATTGGGCAGCCAGTCCATGCTCATTTGAGGTCACTTATTTTCCATTTTCTGTGCTGTTTTCCTGTCTTTTCAGCTTATAGCTCTGTCCTCTGGCTTAGGGGACCTCATCCCCAGTCATTGTCAGTTAAGAAATAACTCGTTGTGGAGAAGCATCTGTTGATGGCCTTTGCAGGTCATTTTTTTCTCCCTTAGTATGCTGCTTTGCTGTGAAGCTGATACCTGACTCTGTGGCTGTCCCCTCCCATGGAATGGGGAGGGCCACCTTGCTCTCCTAGATGGCGTATCAGAACTGGAATTATGTCCCATCCACTTCTGGTGAAGCCATAGATGTGATTCTGTGATAGGTCATCACCATTGTCATTTCTCTGTCCTTTATGCAATGGCTTTCTCCAAGTTTCTTCTCTTACATCCTGCTCAGATGTGTGGGGAGGATCTTTATTTGGTCCCTCACCCATTCTATATCAGTCTTTGTATTCTTTGTTTCTTCTTATTCCTCCTGAGGACTAAGTGGAGTGGAATGAAAGTAAAACAGGAGGGGCTTCTAGTTCCCCCCCACCCAACCTACCACTTCCCACTCTGCCAGAACACTACCAGGGTCCCAAAGTGCAGGGGTGCCCATGCACCAGCCAACTGGGCCACAGCAGAGGTAGGGCCCTAGCAGTCCTCCAGCCTCTAGACCAAAGGCAAGGGGCACCAGCATGCTCAGTGTGGGGCGGCCAGCTGTCATGGCCAGCTGTGGAGTGCCAGAGTTCAAAGACCCCACGTGCCAAGTTCATACACTCGCCCCTCTTTCTGTGCACATTTAATGAAGAGTTTTTATTATAAGGAGATGCAGTATCTTGTCGAATGCCTTTGTTAGTGATGTGGTGATTTATAATAATTTGCATTATGGTCAACCATTCTTGCAACCCTGGAATGGACCCCATGTCCATGGGGTCATGATGTATGGTACTTTTAAAGAATTGGTCACTTTGATGAATATGGTAACTTTAATGAATTTCATGAATTGTTGGATTTTATTTGTTAGTTTTAACAAATTTGGTAATGTTAACGAATATGGTAAATTTGGTTTAAGATTTCGTTTACAACTTGTGCATTTTTGTTCATCAGGGATATTTGTGTGTTGTTCTCTTTTTTGTGATGTCCTCATATGCTTTTGAGATCAGAGAAAATCTTTCTTCACAGCATCCCACTTCACTAACTTTTTATTCCACTTTCAAATGTCTCACCAATTTGGAGATATTTATTTCACTTTGTCTCCTATCACTGATAGTGAACTCTTTGAAGGTAGAATGAGTTGTTTTGGTTCCTTGGATCCTAGAGAGTCTCTGGGACACTGGAAGAGCTGAATAACTCTTTGTTCATTCAAACTAGTAAATATGGTGTCACCCTTTCTGTGACTGTCAGGAAGTGTTTGTTAGTAAATGAATCTGACATTCTCACTTGTTTAAGGTGTACATTAAAATATTATTTTTATTGAAGTAACATTGCATTATCACAATATATAAATTTCAAGTGTACATCCTTATAAATCTGTATATACTACCTAGAGTTTATCAAAAGTCAATTGCTATCCTTCATGTAATTGAATCCTTTTACTCAATTTACTCACTCTTATCCTTCTTCCCATCTATAATTTGATCTTATTGTTTACACTGTAAACACTATTGTTTATTTTTGTTTTATTTAGTTCATCTGTTTTGGGTTTCTTAATGTACCACATATGAGTGATTGGATAAAGAAGATTTGGCAAATTATTCATAGTGGAATACTACTCAGTTATAAAAAAGATGCAATCCTACCATCTACAACTTGATTGGACCTAGAGGATATTATGCTTAGTAAGATAAGTAAAGGGAGAAAAACAAACTTCATATGATTTCACTCATATGTTGTGGGATATATTGGCTTCCTTCTTAACCTAATTTCTTCAACCTAATTTCTTAACCTAATTTCTTCTGATTCCTACATGTTAATAAATCTTAAAAATACCATGACATTTTCTTTTTTTAGAATTATATCTATCTGCATTGATGGTGCTTGTAGATTTTATTCACACAGCTCTCTCTGTAAGAATGAAAACACCTCCTGCTTCTCCACCTACTGTTACCTTACATCCTTTACAGTTCACTTTCCTGTGAAGACTTTCTCTTTCTCTTAGTCACAAATGATAATTTCTTTATGTTCTCAAGTGTTCATAAATATTCATAATTCTTGTTCATAATTCACTGACCATCTGATTCATGTTATACTTAATACCATGTAGTATACAACTATCTTCTCCAGCAGATGGTAGGCTAGTGTGACAGTGACTGGTCTTAGTTATCTTAGTAGTTCTTCCTCTTGGTAGTGTTAGAAAAATAGAGGTTTGTAATCCAGAGATCCACTGCTTTCCACTAATATCTGTGTTGAGGAGGGGCGATAGTCTTGTTGCATTGAACCCTTATCCTGTAGAGGCTGTGCTAATTCAGGGTAGTCCATGTCAGAATTAAGCTAAATTGTAGGATGCCATATTGGTGTCCACAGAGAACAGATAATTACTTTGTGTGAAAATCACACACATTTGGTATCTGAAGTGTTGTGAATAGACAAAAATTTCCTGAGAGCAATATTTAAAAGATTGAGATATCAAGTATTATCTGATATTAGGACCTCTGCTTTCCACAATACAAATGAGAAATGTAAAAGAGGAATCTAGAAAGTTATACTATTCTTGCAACTTTTAATGAGCTAAAAAAGTCACAATATAAAAGAAATTCATAGGTAGAAAATAATTCCACTCAGTTGCGAAATTTACTCTCTTCTTACAGGAGGCATTGGCTTTGTCTGTTGTATTTTCTGGTTTGTTATGGTGTATGATGACCCTGCCTCTCATCCCTGGATAAGCATCGCAGAAAAGGAATATATCACATCCTTCATAGCCCCACAGGTACACATAGAAATGCCAGACCTTTCCAACTATCATCTATCAGTATTGACATTTCTAATAGATACTAGGAAATGTGTGAATATGTCTCATATTTTACTATTCCGATCAGTAAATTTGTTTTCAGGTCCACTCACCACTTCCTGTCAAAGCCGTGCTCAGATCTCTACCATTTTGGTCCATGTGCCTTTGTGGTTTCACTCATCACTGGTTAACCAACATATTGATTGCATACACTCCAACTTACATCAGCTCTGTGTTCACTGTTAACATCAGAGAAGTGAGTATATTTCCCTCCATCCCTTTCTCTCATTGTATGATGAACCCATTACTCTCTTCTAGAAAAATGTATCATTCATTAGCAAGAAATAATCTGACTCATGTCATAGCTTTTCTGAAGGCATGACTGTAGAGGCTATTGATTTCCTTAAGACAACCTCATTTCAGGATCACCAGGGTGATTATCATTTATCAACAAAAGTTGTGTTCTTATTACCTTTGTTATAATGGTTCATTCAATCTTTTACCCCTAAGAATGGGTTCCTGTCTGCTCTTCCTTTTATTGTTGCCTGGATCATTGGTATCCTGGGAGGCCAACTGGCAGATTTCCTTCTCACCAAGAATTTTAAGCTTGTTACAGTGAGGAAGCTTGTCACATTTCTAGGTAAGAATAAGGCCAAAGGGTTGGATAATTTGTAATGGTTACACCAGCCAAAGTATCTCATTGCTCATCTTTCCATCCTTTCTTAGGAACCTTTCCTCCTTCAATACTCCTTGTGGCCCTACCCTACCTCTCATTCAGCTATGTGATGACAATCACCCTTCTGACAATCGCTTGCGGACTATGCCCTTTTTGTCAGTCAGGGGTCTACATCAATGCCTTAGATATTGCTCCAAGGTAGGACTATAATCTCCACTCTTATTTTCACATTTTCTGAAAAAAATTTAGCCTTTACCTTGTGGGAACCCCCAAATTATTTTTCAAAATTATTTGCAAAATAAATAAATTCTCTGCCACTGTCATAGATAGACTCAGGGCCATTTTTTTAGGTAGAAGAGGGAGAAGAGAGAGAATGGGAGAAGAGGTGATATTTTTTATTTATCTTAGTGCCTCTTATTTAGTACATGCAGAGGAAATCCTTTCTAACATAATTATGTGATGTATTCATACATAGAGAGCAAGTCAAGGATTCTATAGGGTTTCTCTAGCCTGGATTATTCTGTCATCCACAGACATTCCAGTTTTCTCACAGGAGTCTTGAGGGGATTTGCACAAGTGGCAGCTATTATAGCACCTACCCTCTGTGGATTTATCCTCAATCAGGTAGTGTTTTCTTCTTAAAAACTTTTAAAATGCTTTACCAAATCCATTCACAAAGGTAATTTAATCAAGAATATATTCACATTTTGGAAAGTAAAATTGGGTAACTTTGTCAGGAAGGTCAGTCTGGCCATGTAGAATAATTACTCTTCAATGTCACTCTAAACCCAAGGAATGAACTAGTAATCCACTGATAATTCTCATTCTTTACAACTGAAATCACACAGTGAAACAGATGTTGTCAGAGGAAGATTCTGTGCATAGATGCAGAAGTGCATAATGTCTTCTGCACATCTCTTTACAATCTTCATTTGCATAATTCTGTGAAATCAAGGAGATAATAAAAGTCAAGTTGAATTGTGCATGTGTGTGTTTGTGTGAGCATGTATGGCAATTATTAGAGTTATTTCTTATGCAAAAACCTCAGTTATTGATTCTCAAACCAATTATGAGAGTGGCATATTATTATTTCTCAATTTCTGACTAATAAATTGAAAGTCTTTCCAATAAGAGAATGTATAATCAGATTTCTTCTTTGACCTGTCTAACTCCAAGTTCATGATCTTTTCACCACATTATTGCAATCCATAGACAATATTAAAAGCATTCTTAACACTGAGCACGAGAGATTAAGATGAGAGTTCATCAGTGACATGGTGGTGGGAGAACCTCATGGTACACATATAAATGAATTATATGTGTACATAATCAATAAAAAAGGCATTCTTAACATATTTCATGTAGTTGATATTTGTACAAAGAGAAAATGTTGGCACTTTTGTAGATGAATTGCAAAGATCCTTAAATTCCTTTTATCAGAAACATTCAAAATATATATTAAATTATTCTCTCCATCTATCAAATCACTTTTAGGAAATTAATTTCTAAATAGAACATTACATTTAATATTTACATAAGATTTTGCATGCCCAGGATCATGAATATGGATGGAAGAAAGTCTTCTGGTCATTGTTTGCTGTTAGTCTATCAGGACTGATTGTCTTCTTCATATTTGGAAAAGCAGATGTCCAAGACTGGGCTAAAGAGAAGCAACTTACTCGTTTATGAAGGTAAAGGATCATGATTTCCTCCATGGCTATAATCAGAGAAGGATTATTTCAAGTTTTAATTCTGCTATTTTTCTCTCTTAGTTATTCCACCTTGGACAGAGAGGTCTTTAGAGACCTAATTTCATGAATGGAATGGCTTCAAGGATCGTCTCATCTACATATTATTCAGATGTCTTTTTGCAGAAAATATGAGATAAATAAAAACCCAAATAAAATAAGGACCAAGAACAAAGTTGTCATCTTTACAGAATTAGCAATGACTAAATGGGAGCCAATAGGCTAGTATCACAGTTTCTTGATTCTACAGATTCTAGAAACAGAAAACATGTTGGAACTCTAAATCTAGGATGGTAATGTCACTAGAGCAATTTTTCCTATTTGTGGAAATGACGAGGACATCCCATTTTTTGGTCTAAATATTTCCATGTGGTCCTTCTTTTCTGTGCTCTCTTCTTTCCACCCTACTGAGACCCCAGGATGCTGACCTACAAGGTCTGCACCCTACATTCACTTGTCCTCTCTCTCTCTCCCCGTACACACACATCCACCCCCCCCCATAGGATCTGCAAGTGGCTCTTTCATTCCTAGCAGCCCTCTCTACACTTTCTGACAATATCTTTCTTGCCTTATTCCTCCAAGGCATTTTTACTTATATGTTACTAGCTCTGGGTTTTGCAGAATCTTTTGTAGTTTCCTGACTATATTCCCAGTCCTGTTTAACATGTCTGTTTCAACAATATCCTCAAATTAATCCGGTGTGATTCTGCCACATTTCTCCTTCTGGAGTACAACTAATTTAGAGGTTAAATGCCATAGAAAGTGCAAAACATGAATTGGAACATGAGTATATTTGTAAAATGATTCTCTGCAGGTGTTGGTGGGCCAGACTATGTTCAGGTGAGTTATTAACATGTTTCAGATTGCCACTCTCTACTGGGTAGAACAGGAACGACAATCAAAAAGTTTCTTAGGAAGGCAATATGAGGACACAGGTCTGAGTTAAACACCTGGTCAAAAATACAGGTCAAATTTGAATAAATTCAATAATAATCACTGAAATATTGCTATGATCTCAAATCTAGACCTTTGGGAATCTATAATAAATGAGATACAGTCACTATTCTCCAGTCTAATGTGGGTAACAGAAGTAACAGGTGACAGTGCATTGTCTTAGCTAGGTTAGCAGGGGAACATGCAGGCCACTATGGGAGACCAAATGAAGGGTTCTAAGTTAATCAAGAGAGCATAGGTGACACATTCTTCAGCAAGTAATTCCTGGGATAAATGTTAAGTGGGAAGTGCTATGGTAAAATTTCCCATTCTGGAGCTAACTTGTGTGAAAGCATGAAAACAAGAAATAGGATAGATTCTGAAACGAATCACTTGCCTTGATAATCAGTTAGGAAAATACAAATGATGAAATTGGGAAGTGGACATGTCTAAAATATGAAAGTCTTATTTGTCATGTTAGGGATTTAGAAAGCTATCACACAGCAAATAGTGACAAGCAATGATAAATGAATAAAGAAGATGGGATATGTGTGTGCATACGTGTATGTGTAGTGGAAAATGGAAAACTATTCAGTTATGAAAAAACAATATCCTGCCTTTTGCACCACCTGGATGAATCTTTGTAACATCATGCTAAGTGAAATATATCAGACAGAAAGATAAATACTATATGCTATCACATGTGGAATACATTCAAGCTAAACTCATGGAAACCGATATTAGACATATGGTCACAAAGGTCTGGGAGGAGGGGTTAATAATGGTCAAAGAATACAAATTTCTAGTTAGAATTTAATAAGATCTGGGCATCTAATGTACCACATAGTCACACAGTGATTATAGTTATTACTGTTATGTATTTAAAATGTCACTAAGACAGTAGTTCTTAAATGTTCTTAGCACAAAAATGGAATGGTAAATATGGGATGGAATAGAGACGTTAAATATTTGGTAGTTATTATTTTGTAAATGTAAGTGTATATGACAAATTTAAACATAACTTTAAACTTACAAAATGTTATGTCAGTTATATTTCAATAAAGCTAACAGAGAAAGGGATTCTATTTTTTTTTCCTCAGTGGGATGCTTGATGGTTACATTTGTTAAACTAAATCAAGGCTGAATCATCCTAGTCCCTATGAGTTTGATATCCCAGAAGAAAGAGAAAAAAATCCAATAGCATTAATGAAATCTGTTAGATTTTACTATATAGTTCATGTGCTTATATCAGCTGCCAGACCCTGACTATTAAATGCATTATTAAAATTTTAAAAATAGTATTAAAATTATTTAAATGAAAATGAAACCTGATTTAAAACTTAAATCAATTGATTGAAATAATTCTACCTTTAGGTCGAGCCCGGGACCTTCCCGGATCGACTGGCGCTCCGGCCTTCCGCAGGTAGCAATGCCCCACGCCCTCTGCGGCCTCGCCACGATGGTGTGGAAGTGCACCCACTGACTCCACTAGCCTCTAGAGGTCAGGTGGGGTGGAGCTGGGGTCAGCCCAATCCTGCCAGCGGCCTGCCACACATCCAAGCCCTTCAAGAAACAGGGCCTGTTGTACTTGGGGAGGGGGGGAGGGTGTTTGGCCGTCAGAGCAAACAAAATACAATGCTTACAATATCACTGAGGAGCTGTTAACAGAAACCTGGTTGCAGAGATGCTGTCAGTAAGGTCACTGCACACCCTCTTTGTTCAGATGGAAGAGGCCTGCTGAATGGGAGCAAAACCCCAACGGAGGAGACCAGGAGACCTACCAGCAGCTGATGGCTGTCCCCAGGAGGATCCGCTCTTCCAAAACATAAGGCTGGGAGTCATGCCCCCAAAGCCAAAGACCTGAAGCTTGACTGAAGGAGCAACAAAATGTTGCAGAAACGTCGGAGATGAGATCCACCAAGAAACAAGGAACAATCATACAGACCAAAGGTGCTCTAGTCGGCCTATGAAGGCAAAAGCATTACAGGAAAGATAAACAGCATGCTCTACCAAGTCCCAGGAAATCGTAACCTCACCAAGGATGAGGAAATAGATTCATAAAAGGAAAAAAAAAAATAAAAGACTAAAAGGCTAAACATGGACAAACAACAAAAAGAAAGGAGGCAAACTGACCAGAGGGGATGTGATGTGGTGGGGTATTCCCATGGGGATCAGAAATTATATAATCATATATTGCAAAAAATCCAAAAATAAAATTAAAAAATTATTTTAAAAAACCAAGATGGATAGATTTAAATAATTTTTTAAAATTCATTTATTTGATATATAAAGCTTTCTCTTGAACACTGAAAAAAGAAAAAGAAAAAAGAAATAATTCTACCTTTAGGTGCATTATTTTTTTAATTTTATGAAATATGCAATAAGAACTCCTAATGTTTAAGGCAGCAATTTTGTTCTTCTCTTTTATTGCAACTATATTTTTAAAAGTTATTTCTTTAGCCAGGAGAAAGACAAGTACTAGATGGTATCACTTACATGTGTTGACATAGAAAGATAAAACAAAGGGTCAGATAAAGCCAACCTAAGGAAAACTAACCACTGAAAGCTGCCTGTGCAAAGGAGGCAACCAAAATGGGAGGAGGAACAGAAGAGGAAGTATGGGGTGAGAACAAAAAAGGGAGGGTGTTCAAAGGTCTAGAGAGGTGGACAAAGGGGTCTTTGGTGGTGGACGTACTATGTCCACGGAGTCTGGAGGGAGGATCTGCACTTCAATTATGAAAACAACAGTGTAAACCAGTATTAACTCAATAAAAAATATTTTTTAAAAGTTTTCATAAAGAAGATCTAAGAATTTGGTTTTGCCCTACCAAAAGCTACTTAAACTTTTGGGGATATCTCTATATTATCTGTAAAGCACATAGTAGGTACTTATTAATGTAACCGTGGATGACCGGAGTTGGGGCTATTTGTCACCACTGAAGGCCAATAAAGAAGAGACACAAACTGAATATTTACTGTGCACTTTAATCAGATAGCCAGCAACCTGGAAGATGGGGTGTTAACCCCTAAAGAAACTGCTCAACAAAGAACAAAGACAGCTCAGCAGCAAGCAGGCCTTTACTGATGTCAGGAGTCTGTGATGTGCAGCCCCCAGAACTTTTTTTTTTTTAACTTAAGAATATTTTATTTGTAGGGGTTATTTAGTGAATAGTTTATAACTTTCTAATAGCTTAAGAAAGTGTATAGAATGCTGAGGTAATTTCCTTTTCAAATATTTTATAACAAATTTTGTGATGTCAAATGTTTATGCAAAAGTTTAAAAAATGATTCAGTATTGTGCAAAATACTCATAATGCAGTCTCAATAATTGTCAATTTATGCCCAGTTTTGTGGTTTTTTTTGAGGCTGCAATACTACCCTCTTTATTTTTTTAAATTTGCATATATATGTATATTTTTATTTATATTACATTACTCCATTATTGTGTACCCCGGGGCTTTCCCACTTCACTAACATTTATTAACCATCCTGATCTTTTGTGCTTTTCATCTCCTCTGCCTTCTTCCCCCTCCTCCTCTCATGCTCCATGGTTCAATCCCATTGGTTGTTTTCATTTTTTCTTATTCATTTGTTTGTTTTTCCCTATATCCATCATATAAGTGAGACCATTCTGTACTTCTCTTTTTTCTTTTTGACTTATTTCTGCTAATATGAGTCTTTCTAGTTCCATTCAAGTTGCCCAGGTTGCTGCAAATGACATGTTTGTCCTCCTTGATGGATGCATAGTGTTCCATCATGTATATATATCACATTTTTTTTAGCCAATCATCTGTTTTGGGGCATTTGGTTTGATTCCAAATCTTGGCAACTGTAAACAGAGCTGCAAAAATCATGCGGGTAAAGGTGTCCTTTTGAACTAATGTTTTTATGTCCTCTGGGTAGATTCCTAGTAGTGGAATTGCTGGGTCAAATGGTAAGTCCACTTTCAATTGTTCCAGGGTTCTCCACATAGTCTTCCATAGTGACTGGACCAGTTTACACTCCCACTAGCAGTATAAGAGAGTTCCTTTTACTCCACATCTGCGCAAACATTTGTTGTCTGTTTAATTTATATGGGCCATTCTTACTGGTGTAAGATGGTATCTCAGTGTGGTTTTAATTTGCATTTCCCTGATTATTAGTGATGTGGAGTATTTTTTCATATGCCTATTAGCCATTTGTATCTCCTCTTTGGTGAAGTGTCTTTTTAGTTCTTCTCCTCATTTTTTAGTGGGTTTTTGGCTTTGTTTTTGTTGAGCTGTAGGAGCTCGTTGTGAATCTTTGTTATCAGACCCTTGTCACTTGTCTGCAGGGCAAAAATTTTCTCCCAGTTGGTTGGGTTTCTTTTTGTTTTGTTTATTGTCTCTTTTGCTGAACAGAAACTTTTTAGTTTTATATAGTCCCAGCTGTTTATGTTTTGCTCTATTTTTTTCCAGACATAGTTGTTTCTCAAAATGGACTTCTGAGGTGAAATTCTTGAAGGTTTTTGCCCAAGTTGTCTTCTATGTATTTTATGCTTGCTGATCTCACATCCAGGTCCTTTATCCATTTTGAGTTAATTTTTGTACAGGGTGTGAGGGTGTTATCCTGTTACATTTTTTTACAAGTTTTGATCCAGTTTTCCCAGCACCATTTACTGAAGAGGCTATCCTTGTTTCAGGGTATGTGTTTTGCCCCTTTGTCAAAGATTAGTTGACCATATATGTGTGGTTTTATTTCTGGGTATTCGATTCTAATCCATTGGTCTGTTTGTCTGTTTTCGTACCAGTACCATACTGTTTTAAGTATTATGGCTTTGTAGTATAGTTTGAGGTCTGGAATAGTAATACCTCTGTTCTCTCATCTGTTTGTCAAAAGGGTTTGGCTATTTGGGGTCTTTTGTTGCTCCATATGAATTTCAGTAATTTTTGTTCTATCTCTTTAAAATATGTCATTGGGATATTTATTGGAATTGCATTGAATCTGTAGATTGCCTTTGGTAATATGGCCATTTTGATAATATTGATTTTTCCAATCCATGAACAGGGACTGTCTTTCCATTTTTTAACATCATCTTCTATTTCTTTTAAGAATGTTTTATAGTTTTCTTTGTATAGATCTTTTCCGTCTTTTGTTAAGTTAATTCCCAAGTATTTGATTTTCTTTGGTGCAATGGTAAATGGGGTGTTTTTGCTAATTTCTTCTTCTTCTGACTGATTCTTTGCATATACGAATGCTGTTGATTTTTTGTGTTTTGATTTTGTATCCAGCTACCTTACTGAATCAATTTATTATTTCCATCAGCTTGTCTGTCGATTTTTCAGGGTTCTCTACAGAGAGTATCATACCATCTGCATATAATGATAACTTTATTTCTTCATTCCCTATTTGTATTCCTTTTATGTCTTTCTCTTGCCTTATTGCCCTAGCTAGGACTTCCAGAACTATTTGAAAATGAGTGGAGAGACTGGGCATCCTTGCCTGGTTTCAGATCTTAATTGGAATGGTTTCAGTTTTTCCCCATTGAGGATGATATTTGCTGTAGTTTTATCATATATAGCTTTTATTATGTTGAGGCATGTTCCTTTTATACCAATTTTTCCAGGGCTTTCATCATGAAAGGATGCTGAACTTCATCGAATGCTTTTTCCGCATCTATTGATATGATCATATGGTTTTTATTTTTCTCTTTGTTAATATGGTGGATTATGTTGATTGATTTTCGGATGTTGAACCATCCCTGTGCCCCTGGGATGAATCCCACTTGGTCATGATGGATGATCCTTTTTATGCAATGTTGGGTTAGGTTTGCCAAGATTTTGTTTAGATTTTTGCATCTGTGTTCATCAGGGAGATTGGTCTATAGTTCTCTTTCTTTGCACTATCTTTATTTGGTTTTGGAATTAGTGCAATGTTTGCTTCATAGAAGGTATTTGGTAGCTTTCCTTCTTTCTCAATTTTTTGAAAGAGTTTTAACAGTGCTGGTGTTAGTTCCTTTTTGAAAGTTTGGTAGAATTCATTTGTGAAACAGTCTGAACCTGGGTTCTTGTATTTTGGGAGAGTTCTGATGACTGCCTCAATTTCACTGCTTGTGATTGACCTGTTTAAGTTTTCTTTTTCTTCATTGTTCAATTTTGGATGACTGTATTGTTCTAAGAATTTTTCCATCTCTTCCAGGTTGCTGTGTTTGTTTGCATATAGATGTTTGTAGTAGTCTCTAAGTATCTTTTGGATTTCTGCTCGGTCTGTTGTAATATCTCCCTTTTCATTTATGATTCTGGTTATTTGAATGAATTTTCTCTTTTCTATGTAAGCCTTGCCAGGGGTTTGCCAATTTTATTTATTTTTTCAAAGAACCAGCTTTTGGTTTTGTTTATCTTCTCGATGGTCTTTTTGGTTTCTATTTCATTAATATCCACTTTTATTTTTGTTATTTCTTGTCTTCTGCTGGGTTTTGGATTTTTTTGTTGCTCTTTTTCTAAGTCCTCAAGTTGGAAGATTAGAGTATTTCTTTGGACTGTTTCAATTCTTTTTATTTGGGCCTGTATTGCTATGAACTTTCCTCTTAATACTGCTTTTGTGCATCCCACACATTTTGGAACATTGTGTCGTCATTGTCGTTTGCCTCCATGTAGGTTTTAATTTTTTCTTTGATTTCTTCTTTTACCCAGTGATCTTCCAGAAGCCTGTTATTCAGTCTCCATGTAGTGTTTACTCTTCTTATTTTCTTTTCATTGTTGATTTCTAATTTGATGCCTTTATGATCAAAGAATAAGGTTAGTATTATTTTAATCTTTGTGTATTTGTTCAGGTTTGTCTTGTGGCCTAATATATGATCAATTTTGGAGAATGAACCGTGTGCATTTGAAAGAAATGTGTATTCTTTTCCTTGGGGGTGTAGTGTCCTGTATATATCTATTAGGTCCATTTGGTCTAGCTCTTTCTTTAGAGCTTTTGTTTCTTTGTGTAGTTGCTGTTTTGTTGATCTGTCTTTTGTTGAGAGTGGCATGTTAAAATATCCTACCACATATGTATTCTCATCAATATTTGATTTCAGTTCTACTAGTAGTTGTTTTATGAATTTTGGTGCTCCTTCATTAAGTGTATATATGTTGATTATTGTTGTCTTTTTGGTGGATTGACCCTTTAACCATTAGGTAGTGACTGTCTTTATCTGTTGTCACTTTTGTTAATTTGAAGTCTGCTCTGTCTGATAACGGAATGGCAACTCCTGCTTACTTGTGGGGGCAGTTTGCTTGTAGTGTAGTTTTCCAGCCCTGCACCTTCAGTCTATGCTTATCCTTAGAGATCAAATGTGTTTCTTGGAGGCAGCAGAATGTTGGGTTCTGTTTTCTGATCCAATCTGCAACTCTTCGTCTTTAGATTGCTGAGTTTAGACCATTGACATTCAGGGTGATTATTGATGTTTGCCATTCTAACAGTTTCCTGGTGGTCATTTGGGGGTTCATTTTGGGTTTTTTTTTGTTTTGTTTTTGCTTTTTGTATTTGTTCTTCTTATGGTTTTGATCTTGAGGCCTCCTGCAAAATTTCTAGGAGTGGGGCTTTAGTGGTAGCAAATTTCTGGAGACTTTGCTTGTTGGAGAAGGTTCTATGTTTTCCTTCATAGCGGAAGGATAGCTTTGCAGGGTAGAGTATCTTGGCTGGCACATTTTTTTCTTGGAGTTTTTTGTAGATGTGACTCCATTCTCTTTTTGTCTGGAGTGTCTCCTCAGAAAAATCTGAGGTCAGTCTAATGGATTTTCTTTTGTAGGTTATCAGTTTCTTTTCTCTAGCCATTCTCATTATTTTTTCTTTATCTTGGGTTCTTAGAAGTTTTATGATGATGTGTCTCGCTGTGGCTTTTCTTTCATTAAAATAGTTTGGTGTCCTTTTGGCTTCCTGTATGTCTGTTTTCATTTCTTTCTTCAGATTTAGGAAGTTCTCCTCTATTATTATATTGAAAAACCTTTCAGTTTCCATGACTTTCTCCTCTCCTTCTGGGATTCCTATTACTCTTATGTTTCTTTTCTTTAAGGAATCTGACATCTCTGAGCTTGTCTTCAATCCTCTTACTTTGTTTCTTTCTCTCTTTTTCTTCCTTTGTCCTCGCTATTTCTGTATCCTCAAGTGTGCTAATTCATTCTTCTATTTCATCTAATCTGCTTCCATGGCTTTTCTGTGCATTTTTGAGCTCATCTGTTGCAACCCTTAAATCTTGAGTCTTTTCCAATTTCAATTTTAGGGATTCATTTTCATTCTCCAGTTCATTGATTAGGTTATACTTATTGATGCTTTCTTTTTTATGTGTTTCTACTTCTTCCCTTAGTGCATTGAATGCTTCTATCATACTGCTGTCCTTTTTTTCTAATTCTTCTCTTAATTGTTGGAGTGCATTTAACATGTTGGTGCTGGAATCTTTTTCTGAGATACACATCATTTCTTCAATGTTTTCCTTGGTGTTTTCTGGAGACTGTCTTTTCTTTGTTGGTGATGGATTATTTCCTGTAGGACTTGCTTGCATGTCTAAAGTTTTTCTCCTTACTTTGTTTGCCTTTACAACTTGTTCATATTACATTTTGAGAAACCATGGATCTTGTGTTGGTCGGCATGCTGATGGGAATGTTTTCCAGGTTGAAAGTAGATCTGTAGTTTAGTTTAGTAATTTGAGCTGGTGCCAATTGTGGCACCAGTGTCTCACCTGGGTGGGGAAGGGTCTGGTGGGTTCTCTAGGAACCTGGCTCCGGGGGCTGGCTCCCAGCGATGGTAGTGAAGGCAATGCAGGTATGGGTCCCTCTCAGTCATTCCCCAAAACTTTTTACTGCTTCTTGGACTTCTGGCTTCACACTCCCAGGATGCTGAAGCTGGTCTTCTGGTAGTACTGGCTCCTGCACTCCTTCAGTATCTTTGGGCTGGCAATTAACTCAGATTGGTCATAAACAGTGTGTGTGTGTGTATGTGTGTGTATTTACTACTCTACCCTGAATAGTGTCTTGTCTGACCACTTCCCCCTCTCAAGCCTCTATCATAAATACTTGTCAAATAAATAAATAAGGATGCAGTATGCAAAATAAATTTTTAAAAAGTGATTTCTATCTCATCTTTTCTGAAATGCAAAATTCAGAATTTTAGGAGTTTCCTTTATCTCCCACATCCCCTTTGTAGTTTTGTTTTGTGACTGTAATCTTTCCTAACTAGAGAAGGGAAACCTGTATCTCTTGACAGTAAAGAAAAGAGGTAAGAATTTGAAAAGGGTACAATGATGAGGTTGATGCAGAAGGAAAAAGTGAATGGGGTCCTGGTGTTTATTCACCTTTGTGAGGGAAGGGTTGATCTGTGCACAGGACTGTTCATTGCTGCAAACCCACACGGCAAACATAGGTTGGTGAGTATGGCCATCTACTTGACAGAACACTGAGGTTTTATAGGCTGGAATCACAGAACACTGAGAATTGGTAAGCAGATGTGAAATGACACTGTGTGTTGAAAAGTTGATGTGGAAACTTACTGATGGGTTTGCAGGTTTGGATGACAAAACATTGAATACTTACTGCCTTGCGTCAAACTGAAATCAGAAAAGAAGAGGTTTTTCTAATTTTAACTTACATCACCTCTATAACTCAAATCAATTGCCTCCTGCAAAGGAGGCTTTCTTTTTTAAATATTTTAAAAATTTATGTATAAATTTCTCATCACTGTAATTGCAGGGATTGACGCCCCCCAATTCCCTCCCTTTCCCTCCTGTCCAAAGTGTGTGCTTCAGATTGGTGCATAGATTGTTTTCATTTTTCTTCAAGACTTTTGTTTAATTTTTCACTATATCCCATATATTAGTGAAGCCATTTGGTTTCTCTCTTTTTCTTTTTGACTTGTTTCTGCTAATATGATTTCTTCTAAGTACATTCATATTGTCATAAAATCATCAAATTTGTCATTTTAATTTGATGAGGAATATTCCATGTATATATATACCACATCTTTTTCATCCAGTCATCTGTTTTGGGACATTTAGGTTGCCTCCATGTCCTTGCAATTATAAATAGTGCTGCAGTAAACATCCAAGCACAGGTGTCCCTTTGTACCCACAGTGAGGTCTCTTTTGGGTAGATTCCCCAGAGAGCAATTGCTAGGTCTCATGGTAGTTCCATTTTCATTAATTTGAAAGCCTCCATACAGCTTTCCATAGTGGTTGGATCAGTTTACATTCCCACCAGGAGTATAGGGGTGTTCCTTTCTCTCCACATTCTTGCCAGCAATTCTTGTTGCCCGTTCTTTGGATGTGGGCCATTCTTACTGGTATAAGGTGGTATCTCATTGTGGTTTTGACATTTCCCTTATTGCTAGTGCTGTTGAGCAGTTTTTCATGTGCCTGTTGTATTTCCTCTTTGGAATTCTCCTCAGGGCTTTTTGTTTTTCTTTTGTTTATTTGTATGCGATCCTTGTGGATCTTCGTTATAAAATCCTTATCACTCTTGTGGAGGGCAAAAATATTTTCCCATTCGGTTGGGCTTCTTTTTGTTTTTTCTGTTGTCTCTTTTGCTGTACAGAAACTTTTTAGTTTGATGTAGTCCCATCTGTTTATGTTTTCCTTCATTTTTTTGCCATCTGTAGATATTTCCAGAAAGGGATTTATGAATTGTATTTCATGGAGGGGTTTGCCCAAGTTTTCCTCTATGTATGTTATGGTTTCGGGTCTGACTTCTAAGTCTTTTATCCAATTCTAGTTGCTTTTGTACATGGTGTGAGTATGTTGTCGTGGTCCATTTTTTTTTGCATATCTTAGTCCAATTTTCCCAGCACCATTTATTGAAGAGGCTATCTTTGTTCCAATGTAAGTTTTTTCACTCCTTTGTCAAAGAGTTGACTCTTTGTGTGGTTTTATTTCAGGGCACTCAATTCTGTTCCATTGGTCTGATTGTCTGTTTTTATACCAGTACCAAGCTGTTTTTAAACTTAAACTCAGATCCACTGCCTTCTTGCTTCTCCCAGGCAGACTCAAATCCTAACCTTCTGCAAGTAAATGCTTTCACAGACCAGTCACCTTTATTATGTAGATTTTAGTCAGTCATTGCTTGTCAGCTCCCAGCTCCAGAGAGTGCAGGAAAAAAACCTTAAAATGCAATTTAAACCTTTCACTAGTTTGCCTCAATTTACCCTTTCCAGCTACTGCAGCCTAAGACTTTCAAACTTGTGGGTTCTTTCTGCCATTTCCAGTCTTTTCACTAAATTTCAAGCCAAAACAAGACTTTTAAGAGAATAGACTAATTTATTACTAAACGAAGTAAATACCTATTTACTACAGAAAGAAACATATAAGAAAAACTCCAATTACTAAAACATTGTCCAAAACCTTTCTCAGCATTGCCCAAAGTCCTTACCCCAGATAGTCTAAAACCCTCAGTCAGTTTCCAGCATGCTAACCCCAAAATCTGTTGCTCCCAAAAATGGCTGAATCCAAAATGGCTGATTCAAATGTGGAAGATCCTCTCCTTTGTTTCAATACTCCTTATATATTCTCTTATTTCTGTTTCCCACCTTTCAGGAAACAGTCTTGTGAATTATCACATTACAAAGAAAAAGCCAGTTTTCCTTCTTTCTCCCACTTTGTATCTTTTTTGGAAAAGAATTTTAATTAAAGCCATTCTCACATCTAGCATGTCCTTCTTAAAATGTGCATTCCTAAAGCAAGAAACAATGGTACCCAGGGCTAGGAACCCCCTATCATTATCAAGGTGCTACTTAACTCTCTAAAATTTTGCAAGTCTATAACAGGAAAGTGCTAGGTCTTTATCAAATATATACATCTACTGTTTTAATGGTCTGTGATTTATGATAAATATAATTTAGATCTTTGCCAGACTGATCAGGACTCATGCTGTAAATGAAGAAAACTTCATTCCACTCAGCTATCTTCAGAACACTGAAGATAGAAATGGCATGATTGACATCCAGTGGGCAGCAGTGTCACCATTCTTCCAATGTTTACCCTTAAGAGACCTTCCTTAGGAGATAACTGCAAGTTAATAAGTGAATCCCCTGTCCCCCAAATATCCCACAGGAACTAATGTTTTACCTAATCTAATTCTCCCCAAAACTCTCTTCTTCCCCTTTTTTGTTTAGCTATAAACCATTGTTATCACTCCCTTTAAATATGCTAGTAGCTATAATAAACAGTGCTGTTTGGTTCTTGCTTCCATTCAGCCCTCAGCCTCTGCAGCTGAGCAATGTCTTTAGTTGTTCTTTCTTATCCACCCCCCCACCCTCCCCACCTCTTTACAGGTCTTTTGTCTTACTAGCATAGGGCTGCTAAAACTCTTGTGATTTCTTAACTAATGGTGTTTTGTTATGCTAAAGAAGTGATATTTGGAAAGCAAGTGAGGATGGGACTGGCTGACAGAAGAACCAACCACTTGATTAAATCTGGAAATTTCAGCCCCACTCTTGCCCACAGGCAGGAGAGAAGGGCTGAAAGTTGAGTTAATCTTCAGTGACCAATGGTTTATTCAGTCATGCATGCTTATGCCATGATGATGACTTCATTAAAAACCCAATAGAATAAAGGTTCAAAGTCCATCCAAGTTGGTGAAACTGAACTAATCCGCATGCTGGACACCAAGCTGTGAAAATATTATCAAATTCTCAAAATAGGTTCCTATGTCCATGTACAGTTAAAACCAATCACTGAAACATTGGCATTCAAAGTAGAGAAAGTTTGAGAAAGCATTAACTGAAAAGCTAGGAGACATATTCTCAAATACATCATCCTGCATCATGAGAACAGGATGTGTAAAATCTCTGAAAGTGGGGCAAGAAGCCTGCATGAAAATGTGCTTTTAGAAGAATCTGTATAATCACAGCAAACTAATTTGGGTGCCAGCTGATTGATGGCTTTTGAGTCATCCTATGGCCATACCTGATGTTACCACTAAGAATGAATTCATAAATCATGATATGAGGGTTAATTCATCTTTTTACAAAGACAAAGATGTTAGTAAGTTAAGATTAGGGAACAAGAAGAGGTGTACATGCAAGTGGGCAGTTCAAACTGTTCTGCATATTTTATTTTGTTGATAATATTGATTCTGTTTTGACATTATTTAAAGATTACTATAACAAGGCAAAAAAGTGATTCCATTTATTAGGAACCAAGAAAGTCAATATAAAAGTGTTAAAGTCTAAAATCAAAGAATTTGTAAAAATCACTCCAATATTCAATTTTAATTGGCAATATCAGTCTGAATTTAGAATAAAATACTACTTTTTTAAGTTTTTTCGCTGGAAAGGTTGAGGAGTAGTGATTAACCTCAATGCCTAGAATGTGCTCTCCAATTGTCATTCCCATTGAAAGGAATATTGCTCTTTAAGTTTGAGAACAAGAAATATGCAAAATGAACAGAGGGAAGGGAATAGGGAAAGGAGTGGCCTGGGAATTGTATTAGAAAACAAAAGAGGCTATCCCAGATGACTTGGGTCAACCGTAATGACAGGGAGTCAATTTGAAGGCACTTCTACTGGTCAAATTTGCATAAGATTATAATGTATGGATAAAAACATATAAAATAAAATCTATGAGATCATAACTTTATTCAGTCACCTTTGTGAAGGCACTATGTTATTATCCTAAAAATTTATAGGTACCTATCTTGATTTTTCTATGAAATTTGTATTTCAGGATAACCAAATATTTAATTAGGTAAGTTCCTATATTGCAGAAAATTCTAGCTCATAAACATAGATGGTGATTGAATTAGATCACTGATTTGTAACTTCTGAAAAGACAGACTTAAGCAGTATTTACTAACAACTGCTAAAACCATAGGTGAATGGTTTGATAAGAACTTTCTTTGTTAATAAATCAAATTGAGTCTATCTGAACCCACTGATCTTACCTTTAAAAAGAAGTGAGAGATTGGATGAAAAAAATGTGGTATATATACACAATGGGACTCATCAATAAAAAATGACAAATTTGATGATTTTATGATAACATGGATGTACTTAGAAAAAATTATATTAGCAGAAACAAGTCAAAAAGAAAAAGACAGAAACCAAATGGTTTCACTAATATATGGGATATAGGAAAAAAATAAACAAAAGCCATGAGGAAAAGTCAAAACAAGCCAACCACCAAACTGAAGCACACAACTTGGGACAGGGGGGAATGGTAGGGAGGATGGGGGGGGTGAATCCCTGGGATTACAAAGATGTGAAATTTATAAATAAATAAATATTTTTAAAAATAAAATTATATTTAAAAAAGTGAGAGACCACACAATTGTGGAATTATCCAGCTCTCTTAAGAAGTACTTTTTTCCTGAATCTAATCAATCCCAACAATACATCTAGGCATTAAAAATGTGAAAGGCTAAAGGAATAATACTAAAAATATTGGTACATAACACTAAAAGTAAGAAATTAGAAAAAAATCAAATATGAGAGTCACTCTACAAATGACCTGAGTTTTGTCATTATTGTTTTTAAATGAAAAATGGGGGAAGGAGTATTTATAAAATTAAAGACACAAAACCCCTAATAAGTCAAATCTATACTTTGTGTGAATACTCATTTAAGTAAATCAAATATAGGAAGACAACTTTGAAGTAATTAGAAAGATTATTTATAGTGACTATGTTTGATAATATAAAAGGCTTGTTATTAACTAGATTTCTGATGGTAATTTACTTACATTTCCTAAAAGTCTATTGAATTATATACGAATATTGTAACTTTTAGAGGAAAAATTACATAATGCTTGAGATTTCCTTTGATTAAAATGCTGCAGAAAATAATTGCTGGTCATAGGAGATCAAAATGGCCAAATATTTGTTAAAACTGGTTAATGAGTACCTGGTTCTATTAGACTGTTCTACACTTTTTTTTTTATATTTGAACAGTTCATAATAAAACGTTAATTTTAAAAACTGCAGAAAACACAGTATGCAGATGTAGAAATAAGAAATAATTTCTAAGAGGACCACAGCACAGAGCAACGAGGCACAGTGGAATCAGTAGAAAGATGGTTTCTCCTAGAGTACTAAGTCCCCAAAACCTGGAAACTGAGACCAGATGGTAATAGTGTTGACTTAGAACAGCTGAACAGCTGCTGACCTGAAGCTTTGATCACTGAAAGAGTGTTGCCAAGCTTAGGTTCAAGCAGAGCAAACATCCTGAAACATCCAGAAGAAGATCAACAGTACTCAGGTTTTTGAAGAAGAAATCAAAACAAGTATAACAAAGCAATAGAATCTCTTTTATAAATGAGTTAAAAGTTTTTAACATTTCTTTAAAGAAGAAATAACTGGTTCAAGTAAAAAAATATCTTCTGTGTGTCAAACATTTGTGCTTTAAAGGCAAAATGAGATTAAAAAATAAAATTTTCTAGGTATACCACTAACTAGTCACAAGGAAAATCACTGTTACAAGGGCTTAGTGGTTTTTATCAGATCAGTAACTTGTTTCCAAATGTTCCAAGAAGGTGATCCCAGATGTTGTCACAAAGAAGGTGGCTAAAGGAGTTTATCTCCCACAGTCACTGCCAGAGTCTCAGGAGAGCAGTCACAGCCTTGGGGGATGTGTTTTAATAAAATGTCACTCTCTGCGTGTAGTTTGAATATCAGCCAGATGCAACTTTTGCCAGAGAGGAAAAGAGAAAGGGGAGGGGAAGGGAGTGGAGGGGAGTAGAACAGAAATGGGGGAGAAGCAGAGAGAGGGGAAAGGAGAGAAGGAAGGAAAGACTAGGGAGGAAAGGAAGGAAAACGGGAACAGTTAATAGGGCATTAACAAGGCCATAACCTTACCATCAAAGTAGCACTGTCTGCTCAAAGATATACTTAGCAGAAAAATCTAGGGGGCATTTAGGAAGTTGACAGATTCTACCTCCTGGCAGGAAAAGAAACTAGAGCTGTCTGTCTATTATGGTCATGAAATTACTGGCAGATTTCCATAAAGTTTTCAGTCCATTAGATGATAAGATTCACATACCTCCCCCTGAAGTTCAAGGTGAGGATTAAAGTGAAGTTAAAAATTAATCTTTTGACATTAACATAATCAGGTAAAAGGATATGACAAAAGATTTAAGGAACTAAATGGGATGAAAGGAACTTTAATTCTTTGGAAGTTAGGAGGGAAGTCTTCACAGGAATAAAAGGACTAAACTTTCTGTCCTGAGTCAGGTTAGTCTTACTTTTATATGTTACTCATCAAGTAACAATCAATTAATTCCTTTTCTTTATCATCATAGCTATCTAGCATTATGGGAGAAATTTTTTGAAAAATAGTACCTAAATAAAATAAAATTTTACTAACAATTTTTTTTAATAAAAATTTCAAAATGAAAAGATTAAATATGTTATATTCCCAGGGATGAATGCAATGTGAAAATTTGGGCAGAGTATGTTGTGTGGTGTATGTATATACTTGTAGTTAGCTGTGAATGCAGTGCTGTCGGTGGTGTGTAGGGTGGAGAGTAGGCTTAAGTGTATTTGTGACATGTGTGGTAAAATGTGTGTATTGTGCCTCACTTGTACATTTATGACATGTGCTTGCAGTGTGTGTAGATTGTATGTGTGGTGTTGAGATGATTGTGGAGTGTATGGTTTGGTGAACATGAAACATGCTTGTGGAATGTGTGTGATGTGTATGTTTTGCAGGTACTGTTGTGATGTGTGGTTTGTGTGTATGTGTGTAGTGTATGTGTAGTAAGCACAAGGAGGATTTATGCCATGTGTTGATGCTGTGTGTGTAGGATACTATGTGTGTGGTGTTTGTACGTAATGCAATAAACAAGTAGCCCTAGCAGATGCCCCTGTATGAGAACAGTGGTGGGCAAGCTACTTCAAGGCAAATCCAGTCTTGAGGATTTTAGACATCTTTGGAGCATGTAGTGTTATATAAATGGATAGGGTCAATCTCTAGGTATAGATCAGTGCATGACCAGGTCATGTGGGGGCTGAAAAGGGCTGCCTGAAATGAACTCATTTCTCTAGTTTTGTTGAGATTCCCTCTAGCAAATGCAGAATAGCTGCGAGGCTATTCCTCCCAAGTAGCAGATATGGTGCTGGAGAATAATCTGTGTCTCCTCTACATTAATACGCAGATAATGATCTTTCAACTCTCTTTTGACATAAAAAAAGAAATAATTTATTTTACTTTTATTCCTTTTCTGACTTTCTTTCACTGATGTAACTCAGTCTCCTGATATCTTTATATTGTTTCTTTGATTTGAAAATTCATATATGAACATAAAAATACAAACAATTTTATACTTATATATATATAATTGATTTCCACCATTAAGTTTAAGATTTTCCTTAAGTTCTTTGTGATTGTTCCTTTGTCTCTTTTCCCGGTCTCTGAATTCTCTCCTCTTTTCTGATAAGCATACATTTCATTCTAACTGTCCTTGAACTTGACATAAAGTATCTTCTGTTAGTTCCAAGAACATTCAAATCCCCCTTGATAGTTTCCTTTCTTATTTTTTTTTCTTTTTTTTTGAGACAAGGTCTTGTTATTTATGTCTGTGGAACCACAAGCTCACATTGCCCAGGGTACCACAGACTCAAGCAATCCCCAGCCTCAGTTTCCCAGGTAGCTGGGATGACAGGCATGTGCCACCACACCCAGCTATTTTTTTGGAACTAGGTCTCACTACCTGCCCCCAGTGGGACTCGAACTGCGATCCCTGGCCCCGGTCATGATTTCCTAGGCCACCTACAGGTATGTGCCACCATGCCCAGCCCGATAGTTTCCTTTTTAACTCAGGCTTATTTAGAAGTTAATTCATAGTCCTAGATCTGGACCATTATGGAATAGAAAAATGAGCAAAAATCCAGAAACAACCTTAAACTAGTGAGGAACACAGGGAACACAGGCCTTCCTCTGTGCATAGTGAACATTGCTTCTCCTTTGCCTCTACAAGATTTTCCTCCCTTCCAGGAATTCTCCTGGTCACTTCCCTTTTGTTTTTCATTATGTGGGTAACCTAGAGATCCTCTCATGATTTCATTCTTCAAGTCATCATTGCATATTCATTTGTGCGGCCCTTTCTTTAAAAGTCACCCACCACCCTTCTTCACCTGGTATGCTTGTGTTCTTTCATCCACTTGTCTTCTGGCTTGGGTTTCTGGACTGTCCGCAGAACGGCCTCCATGGTTTCAGACTTTCTTTACATGACAGCTCTCAGAGTTCATCTTCTGGATGTTAGTAGATAATTCCTCATAATGCTCAGTTCTCATTACCAAGGTTTCTTTCTTCCTATGTTGCTTTAGTGAGAAATTGTGCTATAGCTCCTGATGCTCTTACCAGGAGAGTTAAAGGAAAATTGTTTCTACACTGCAACTCCACATACGCCAAAAGTGGTTTTTATTTTATAACAAGCACATCTTCCATTCTCTGTGAGTACCAGCTGGTAGCCAAAATTCATTCAATACTTACATTAGCTACTGGAATTCATGTAGACATCAAAGAATAAGGGCTCAATTGCACAAGATAGATTCCATTTCAGACACTAGTCAAGGTAGTGGAGTCTAGGTTACCCACACTTCTGATTTTTATCTTAGCTGTTAAGGTTCTCCTGAAGCACTCCTTAGAATTGGTCAAATGCTAGAATGACTCACAGAATTCAGGAAAATAATTCACTTTTATTGACTTACTATAAGAGAATAAAACAAAAACCAACCAATGAGGAAGGCTCACAGGGAAGTGTGTGGAGAGAGAGGCAGATCTTACATGTCTTCTACAGGTTCACCATTGTCCCAGTATTTCCATATGCTCACAACCAGAAATTCTCAGAACCCAACATTTAGACTTTTCATAAATGCTTTACTTATTAATAAAATAACAGGCATTGGTGACTATCTCAATCTCCAGACTCTCTTCTCTTCCCACAGATTGCATGACAGATTGACAGTTCCAAGCTTCTAATCACGCCTTGGTCTTTTGAGGGACTCCATTCTAAAACTATTCAGGAACTTAGCCAATAGTCCTCTCACTACTAATCCAAAAAGACATTCTTATCATTCAGTAAGTCTCAGGTTGTCAGAAGCTCTTGTGTCAGGAGGCAGTAACTAAGACCAAATTTTATGTAAAACATACCTGCTCAGGAAATTACAAGGATTTTAGAACTCTGTGCCAGGAGCTAGGGACAGCTGTTTCTGATTATTTCACATCAACAGTGCAAAGACTGGGGAGCACATGGAAATTCAGACACAACAATGCTTTTAAGTGCTCAGTGTTGAATAATTAACTTTTCCCCTTCTCCTCATTTGCAGATCACCAGGCTGAACTTCCAGTACTACACTGTCAAGTTCTCTGAGAAGATAATGAAAACAAAGTCAATTCAAGTTGGATGGCTAGCTCATCAAGCAGGCATGAACTGGGAATGCCAATGAGGGCAAGAAACACATAACTAATCACCAGGATATGAGGTGTCTTGGTTTGTTCGGAAGCAGGTAACAGTGTTCCTTATGCCCAGTCTTGGACTTCAGCTCTTCCGACGATGAGAAAGAAGATGAGGCCTACGATGTCAATAGCAGCTGCAATAAAGAAGGCATTTCTCCAGCCAAGCTCTGAATCCTGGAGGGAAGAACTACAGGTTATTAAGATCTCAGTATTTGTCCCTCCTGCTTTAGAACTGCCCAGTTGGTGCCATGTTCTGTTGCCCCCAACTCCAAATCTGCTCTAGTTCTAAGAACTTCCAGTTTGTTTCTGAGATTGGAAGTATATTGCTATGCACTGACCTTTTCCTCTGCAGAACAGTTCTGCTTAGAGAGCTGTCTGACACATAACTGATTTGTTCCCTTGCTTAAATACTACTTTGTCAGTGAGTCCTTCCTTCACTACCCTATTTAAAATTGAAATTCACACCATCTTCTGTGTCCTCTTCTCCACTCCTGCTTTACTATTTTCCTAGCATTTACCACCCATCATTCAACATATATTTTACTCATATCATGACTGTTTGGCAATTTTCTAAAAAATATAGGCTTTACATGGGCAAAGAATTTTGTCTATTTTATGCACTTAATAGCTAGCATGTGCTAATGTTCCATTCAATGTATCCATTCAATAAATATCTGTTGAATGGATGAATGAATGAGTGAAAAAAAAAAACACAGGGAAAACAATGTCAGTTTAAGAATCTCCATTTTTAAATGACCATTTTCTGACAGTGTTTCAGTCAATAAGAATGGAATTATATTTTTAAAGAACTAAAAAGACTTAAATTCATAAGTATTGCATTTCTCTGCATTCTTCATCACATTTATGACTTACTGGGAAACATGAACACACACACGCAGGAATAGTAAGCAATGATACTTATGTGAATTCACATATTTTTTCCTTCATATGAAGGTTATATGTATATGGTTCTTAGGAGAATCTATTCATTTGCTGCATATTCTCACAGCTTCAGTAGAATTTTATAATATAGAAGACAATACCAATGTATGAAAACCATGCAGGCAATGTTTGTCAGGGGAGTGTCTATAAAAACCACTGATGGGCATGATCGCAACAGGAACACATTGTTTCTTCACAATATCATTCACTCAGCTGCATGTTCATTTTGTAAATTGACATTTAAATATTTATTAGCAAGCTGACATTTTGATTTGACATTTACATAATTGGTTTTTATAGTTGATCAATTCTTTCTATATCAACCAGAAACTTCAAGATTTTGGGTGGAATGTGTCACATCTTGGGAAACGGGATGTCAAGGCGAAGCAGAATGAATGGCCAGTCTGTATTTATAAGTGGAAGTTAAAATCAACAATTAAAAGTATATCCCAGTCCTTTGTCTCAACTAAGGGGCATGAGTCCAAAAGTCAAGTCACAGTCAGATAACAAAACTAAGTCACAGCAAAGAATATTTTCTCCTGAAAAATAAAACCCTCCAGTTCACAGAAGAGAAGACATCAACTAAACAGGCTTCATTTTAACAAATGTCCTTGTTTTCCTTAATGCATAGACAACAAATAGAAATATTCATGGTATAACTGCCCAGACTTTCTCAACAAAAATTCTTGAAAATAGTTTCTTTGTAGACTGCATAAAATCCTCACTGCAAAGCTGCGAATTTAGAGAACTTTCCCAAAGTTCTCTGGAGGCTAATCTCAGGCTTGAGTTCTCAGTTTAACTCCTTAATAAATCCACAGACTCTCATTTCACTCAGTTTATTTTGAACAAGAAATGGCAGCTTAAATATCTCAGAGACTTTGCCTGAACCCAAAGTCTGAACTCTAGTCTAGGACCCTTGAATCTTCCAACTCCTTGGAGCTCACATCTGGTGACTGGTCGATCCTGGGGGGCCATGGGGTTCCTGGTTGGCTGATAGTCTTTGAGTTTTCTGGAGATAATATATATGCTGAATGAGGCAGCAAATCCAAAATCCTCTCTTAAAGAGAAAGAAGATGATTCTAACCTCCAGTGTGGAAATCAAGGCTAGGTGGCAATAGGTAAAGGTAAGACTGTCACTTGATGGTGGTTATGGGTATTTTATATGAATTGGAAAGGCAAAAATTTGCTCAGAATTTAAATGACCAGCTAATGGGAGCAGCCTTGGCTGTCTCCATAGGAAAAGCACAAAGGCTCCCTCTGACCTACGTGCTCAGATTGTCCGCATGAGTAGAGACCTGGCAGAGGTTACTGAGACTGAAGGCTGTGCTGATTAATGATCCTTCAAGGGAGCATTTCCACATATCTTTGTGCTCACTTGTGTCATGAGGGTTGAGCCTCTGCAATCTGAGTTCCTATAAGTGACTGAAGCAGTTTGCTTTTGTTGTTTGCTAATGTTGTTGTTTTTAAGTAAGCAAAGGCAGGGACACATCAACCCATCTAGGCTAGAGCAGCACATGTGGATCCCAAACAAAGTTCATTGGGAAAGTAAACTGCAAATGAGTTCAGTTATGGGAAATAAGCCTTCAGAACCCAATAAACCAGGAGTAGAAGGTGACACACCAACAATCAACACCCTTGCAGGGTTTATGGAGAAAACACTGGCAACTGTTCCCTCAGTGAGAGGAAGTAGCTAAGTGAGCTGTTTCTGTGAAACAGCCACTTAGGAATTGTTAAAACTCTTTATGGCTAGAAAGCGCTGTCTCAAAAGTGATAGGTAGAATTGGAATGTAATTTTAGCTTTCACCTAGAAACTTCTAAGACAGGACATGATATGGTCCTGTTTAACCTCACCCTGCTGGACACCCTTACTGTTATTAAGGAAACAATTAGAACAAAGAAAAATTCTTGAGCCACAGGCCACTTTCCTTAATCATTATTGATGAACTACCAGGTAAAGCATCCTGAACATAAGCTCTTCCTCCAGAGGCCAGAACAAGAAATAATTAGAAATAATCATTGCCACATTTTAGGAAAAAACAACACCATGCTGAGAAGGTGTAATCACAAAATTCTTACAAAAGCAGAAGAACTAAAAATTCCCTGACATTTCTCAGCAGCCAACAAATAATATGAACTCCTTGAATTGTGAGTTTTTGACCAATACTAACTAATTCACATGTTGGTCCTCAAGACAAAAATCTATGAATGGGAAAGGCAGAATGTGAGGAATCACTACCAAAATAGACAATAGGAGAAAAACAAATTCGTAAGAAGTTGGTATGGGAACTTGTAAAGCAAATTCAAAATGTCATTTCCAGAACAGCATATTGGTCCAAAATCCAAAATTGCCACCACAAAGAAGATGAACACAGTGCTATTTTCTTTAAAAGATTTGCGGACACATTTAAAGCTTTTTCTGGTCTTGCAACTGAACCCTTCACTTACAATCTAAAGGAATATAAGTCTTATGGCAGATTCATTTTTAGTCCTTTGAGGAGCTTCCTCACAGCTTTCAATAGCAGTTGGACCAATCTGCATTTCTACCAGTATTTTAAGAGTGTTCCTTTTTCTCCCTATTCCTGCTAGAACTCTCCTGTTACTTCTATTTTTGTTTTGTTTTTATAAAAATGGGCCATTCTCATAGGTGTGAGGTGGTATCTCAGTGTGACTTTGATTTGCATTTCCCTAATAAGTGATGCTGAACAATTTTTCATAAGCCTTTTTGCTATGTCTGTCTTTTTTGGAATAAGGCCTATTTAGCTCTTCTCCTTTTTAAACTTTGATTTGCATTTCCCTAATAAGTGATGCTGAACAATTTTTCATAAGCCTTTTTGCTATGTCTGTCTTTTTTGGAATAAGGCCTATTTAGCTCTTCTCCTTCTCTTTTTTGGAATAAGGCCTATTTAGCTCTTCTCCTGTTTGTGTTTTGTTGGTGTTGAATTGTATTAGCTCTTTGAAGATCTACAACATCAGTCCTTCGTCAGATGCAGGGTGTGAAAATATTTTCTTCCATTCAAGAAGGTGTTTCTTTGTTTTCATTCCTACCTCTTTTGGCTATACAGAAGTCTTATTTATTATAATAGACAAGAAATGGAAATTCCATTCAATTCCCCCAAACAGATAAATGGATCAAAAAATATAGTATGGGTACACAATGGAATACTACACAATGGTCAACATAAGATGAACTCATGCCATTTTTAACAACATAAATGGAGCTGGAGGGATTATGCTAAGCAAAATAAACCAAAAGGAGAAATAAATATGAGATTATTTCATTTATATGTGGGATATAGAAAAAGACAAAGACAACTCTGAAAACAAATCCTTGAAAGTTGACAATAGACCTAAGACATCAGCAAGGGAGAGGGAATGAGAGGTGGAAGGATGCAAGAAAGGGTGCGGGTAGCATAATGGACTCTGGTGAACTTCTGGGACATTGATGATGGGAGATCTATGGTGACCACACTTGAGGGAGAAATCCTGTACTGTCAAAAAATTTAAAAGTGTATAAAAGCAATATTTTATTTCAATAAATAAACAGGTACATACATACATAAAGGGAGACAGTCATGAAAATTATGAACCTACAAGCTAAACAACTGAATATTAGACAATGACAGACCGCCACCTAGTGGATAAAGATGTCAATGTCAAGGCCCGAGATTTCTAAACAGAAGTCAGAACCTTGGATTTACAAAAGTCAAATCTGGGAGGCCCTGTACCTCTAAGCCACAAACAACACTGTAAACTAAGATTACCTCCATAAACTCTTTTTAAAAATTTTAAAATCCAAAACTTTAAATAATTAAGAATAAGAGTCACACTGAATGATAGTAGAGGACAAGGGAGTTTTGGCCTCAGAGTTTTGGATATAGAAACCCAAGTGGAAATTCAAGGGATTCCAAGAAGGGTTCTAATCCATTCAGGGGATCATGCTATGAGTAATGGGTTTTGCATCCCATTACTAACCCAGATTTCCTTCTTCAGAGTAAGGAAACAGTACACATGCTGGTGGTAACAACCTTCCCTTTGACAATTTAGCTTCAAATGAAAAAGCATATACAGTTCACCTAGTAGGTAGCTCTCCCATTCCTCTAAAAGGAAGAAATATGTCAGAGAAATGTGGGGCACTCCGATCTTCTGGTCACAAAGGGGAATTGAACTGGAATTGAAGAAAGACTTGCCTCCTATGCAGTCTAAGATAGATAAATAGACAACCCACAATAATAAGGATGGGAGGAATGATAGACCACACCTTGAATAAATATAAGTAAAATCCACCCTGTAGAGCCAATCAAGATAATCACAGTCAGTAAGAAACCCTTGTTGATTTTAACAACAAAGGCATTGGCCCAACACAGTCTCTCGCGTAGAAAATATCCTTGGCATAGGTAGCCTCATGCCCGTCCTTCCTGCTAAAAATGCCAATATGAGAGGATGGTAGTTTGTGCAAGATCTTAGAACTAAAAATGCCATAGTAAATCCAAGGCACCCAGTTATAACCAATTCTAAACTTCTTTGTTTAATTCCAGTAAATAACAATCACGACTCAGTCATAAAATAAAGCAGTACATTTTTTGAGCATTCCAGTGTACCCTGATGATCCATATCTTTTTGCTTTTATTTGGAATGGTTAGCAATTCACATGGACAGCAACGCCACAAGGATCTCTAGAGATTCACCTACTTCTAACAAATACTTATTATTGTTTAGATGGTATTAAATTCCCATCTGGCACTACACTTATCATGCAAATGATTTATGGTTCTGTTCTAAAACTCTCAAGGCTTCTCACAAAGTCACTCTATATCTCTCCCAAGAGTTAGTGAAGAAGGGACATAAGTGTCGAAAGATAAATTGCCATTGTTTAAAGGAAATTTCTTTTGTTATTCCAAGAAATATCAAAAATATTGCTAGAATATTTGCTAAATCACATGAGAAATTCATCTTCTAAGATCTCAGGAAGTAGACCCCTGGAGGTTCTGTCTTCTCCTTGCAACCCCCAGTGGAATGGGGGGGACTGCCAGGTGTGCAGGCCAATGTGGGGAGGGGGGGCGAGCAAGTAGATCAAGGTGAGCAGGTTGGGAGGGGTCACCCACTTTGATTTTCTCCACATCCAGTCAATCCTCATGAGGAACAACAAAATCACTAATTCAGCAGCAGACACACATGAAGCTGGAGGTGAGGAGAAAGAACTAAGTCCCACGATAAACAACCATGTCTATCCAGGGAACACAGGGCTGTGAAACCAGCTACGGTGACAAACTGTCTCAAATATACCCACGAGATTTGCACAGATGGGAATGGAATTTCCAGTTTAGAGACGCCATCAGTGTGAGCTAGGCACCCTCCCATTTCACAGGGTGATGAAGGATACAGAGACAGGTCAGCGGCCCCAAACAAACCTGATCAACTATCTGCTAGTGCCTATCCAACCAAGAACTTTTCATATGGACATCGGCTGGGAAAAATGCTCCCAATGCCAAAGACTGAACTATAAAGTAAAGAAGAAACAAAATGTGGCAGAAACTGGGTCAGAGAAGACTGAGCGGTAAAAAGGAGGAGGTATTGAAAGGATACAGACATGCACGAACTGGCTACCTGCAGCAAATAAACATCTGAAATCTAAGTACAGGCCACTGTGTCCCAGGAAAACATGTCTACATTAGACAAAAGGACATTGCTCAAGGAAAGAAAAGGAAGAGTCCAATGAGCTAAAAATAGACTAATAACTGGCAGTAAAAGAAATGACAGAGAGACCAGAGGCGGGGACAAGGGAAAGGGGAGGAGGTAGGAACACCCAAAAGGCAAGAAAAAAAAAGAAATGTAAACAAATCTTATATAATATTAATAATAATAATAAATCTCAGAAAGTAAAAACTCATAAACTGGGAATTCTCCCTCACGACACACTCGAACCAGCGTCAGCTTCATTTTCACCAGGTGAGTTATGGGGTGTCGGGCATGTGAAGCACTCAGGATTCTTGAGTTTCAAGCTGAGTCACAGAGAGGAGGGAATGAAAACCCTCATAATCTGACTTGTCTGGGTTGACAGTACAGATTTCCCCTATGGAGGTTTTCATTAGAACAATCATCCTCACCTGATTCATCAAGCATCCAGCAATGGTGGGAGAGATGGCTCCAGAGAGGTATGAAAATGCTTGTGCAAGTCCCCTGAGAAAAGCGCTGTACCTAAAGGAAGGGTGCAAAAGGGAAGTGAGAGGGAGGAGAAAAACATTCCATTGCAAACAAAAATGCAATTCTCAGCTCTCTGTTGCAACATTGCTCATCTCTGAGGCCTGTCTGTGCTCACCCTGAATGAAACTTATAGGAAACAGGCTAACTGGGAATTAGCAGGATCTTTTGCTGGGTTGAGAGACTTCCAGAGGGTAACCCTGTGCTAACATCTTCACATTATTTCTACAGTCTACACATAATGGTTTACTCCTTATTTTGGTACTCTTGGTTTCTGTTATGAAGCCTGATCTGATAACTGTTTTGCTCTGATAACTGCATAAAAAGCCCATCACTAAAAGACAGGTTGGGCCCCCTGAAAATATCTCCCACAAATACTACCTCATTATCTGAGCATGAGGATGTTTTCTTACCATCCCTGGAAGCTTTGTTTGAAATGATCACTCATCTCTGAGTAGGTTTTCCTACCTTTCACCTGCATGAACGCCTGACCAAGAGCAGTGGAGTTTGACCCTCCTTTCAGGGATCCAGCCCTGTGTGATAGATGCCTGCCCCCTCCCCCCCCAGAGAGATGGTTGGGGGCCTCTTATGTTTGAATTGTCAGTTTGGTCACAGAGTGCTCATGTTTTGACCTAAAAACCTAAGTTCAAAATCATTAAGCAGCTCTAGGTCTTTCCAGGAATTATTTAGATAAAGGACTGGCGTTGACATTTCCTCTGACCTGCTACAGATATCACTCACATTTTTTTTTCCATTTGTCAGCATGTATTTTAAGGTGCTGGCCCTGAACTGAATTTCTGTGAGGATAAAGCAGATGCATCCCTACCGAGGTGCAATATCCACGATGTTAATAAGGACTCCCACTTCACAGAGACTGCCGAAGGAACAAGCCGCAATCAAAAAGGCAATGGTGGTGCTGTGACTGGAGCTCACCCAGTGCAGGGACAAGAGCAGTCCAGTTGGAACGAGAACCCCTGGGCAGGAGGACAAACAGAGTAAACAGGGGCTCCCAGAGCTTCCCACACCCGCCCCTTAATCCATTTGAGTCCTTACCCAAGAGAGTAAAGAGTTTCCTGATTGTGATGAGTCTAAGAATTTTCCTGGAAAGGAGAAAACCAGCCAGCTGACCTCCAAGGACTATGAATGAAAAGGCACCAACTAATGGCAGGGCAGACAGGATCCCACTCTGAGGAAAGAGATGAGTGGAAGGATATGACATCACCCCACAGTAACTGAGTTCTAGGGGGAATGTCTAGATCTGTGACTGTCCTTTACATACACATCATTTTAATACAAATTCATGTTACTGGTGGGAGCTAATATAATTTTAGTACCCAAGAATAAGGATTTTTATAGCTCAATTTAAGAAAATAAAAAAAAAGAACTAAAGCTGTGTTCACATATTAAGATCTCCTGACAATACATACTAAAGGGATAAAGGGAATACAAACAACAAAACAACAAAAAAAGTTAAAACTAACAAACTGACATCAGAACTAAAGCATAAAGCAAGAGAGGGGGATGAAGGAGCATAAGATGTGGGACATGGAAGCAGGTAGAGAGATGGAGCTTTAGATAAGAGGAACACCGCCTATCTCTCTATCCCCCTCTGGCACACTAGAAGGTGGGCAAGAGCACATCTCTTACCTGTAACCCAGCTTCCTAACCTCTTTGGAATGTCCCAAAAGACATATGACCCATTAGTAATGGCTATTGCCCAAAAGGTAAATTCTTCTGTTATCACGCATCCCCACATTCTCCTTGCTGCATGTCACATACATTTTGCTACTTCCTCATTACATCATTGTAACATTTCCTTGCTGGGGTATATAAGTGGCATCACAATAAAGTTGGACCTGGACATGCTTCCCACGATCCCTGTTCTGTGGGTTAGCCTCACAGATAGCTATTAATATCTTCCATTTCAATTTCTTTTTCATTTCACTCGCAACTCCTAACACAAGAGATTAAGATGACGGTTCACAGGTGCCAAGGTGGTGGGAAAACCTTGGGGTAGATATTTTTACCTCATAAAAATATATATACTTGTGCAATCAATTACAAATAATATATATAAGCTTAAATTATACCAAAAATAAAAACAAAATAAAGAAAGCAAAACCCACTAGAAAAAAAATAAGCAAGGAATATGAACAAGTTGTAGAAAATGAAAACAAAGCTTTGGGATCCTTACAGGAACTTGTGGGGCATAGGATAAACATTTTGAAAAACCCTCCAACTTCATAATTAAAAAAAAAAACTGTCACAAAATACCATTTTGCATATATAAAATTGTCAAAATTCCAAAGTCTTTTAGCATGATCCTTATCACGGTGAGGAATCATATTCTTGCAAATATTGTTAGTGCATTATGGGAGGGAATTTGACATGAAATATAAGTGTGTGTGTATTGTGTATATATAATACACACACAGTTTTTACCTTGAACCAAATATGAAGAAAATGGCAGAAATTTATGCACAGATATGTGACAAGGGAACAAGGTTTTTACCCCACCATTGCACAATCATGAGGTACAACCTGAATGTTGCTTGGTTAAGACTCTGTGCTAATATAATAAGATCACCTGGCACAATATATAAAGAATAGCAGCATATAAAGTTTTAAGTTAAAATCATTTGAAAAATCATACTCATTTGTGTAAGCTTGGATTCTCTTAAAGAAACAATGGAAGAGAATATTAGAAACTTATTAAAAAGTTTGTCTGTGGAGCAGACTGAGACAACTGGGAAGATTGGGTACAGAAATGGGAGCTAGATATTTCACGCTTTATTTTATATTTTAGAACATTTTTTAATCTTGAAAATGTTGAGTTCTGTGCTATAAATTCAGCTTCTAAATTAAAACACTGTAAAATAGACAGGAGAGCATCCTTTGATGTATTTAATACAAACAATGAACATTCCACTCTCACCTCGTCCAAGCTGGTCAATATATGGATGAGTAGACCATCAAGGTCCTGTGATTTAGTGAGAAATTAGCTTGAGAACAGTGAGTCCAGATCCCTTAACTTCCCATGTTGGCAAGTTATCAATTTTCCAATTATTCCCTATCCTAGTCAGCTCTTTTGGAGGCAGAACTTACTTCTTAATGCTTTTTTCATGAGCTGCCAGCAATGTTGACTGGATTGAGTATAATAAAGATTAACATTCAACAAAGATGAAGATAACCTAGAAATGTACCATTCAACCCCCGTAAACAGTAGGTCACATTCTCAATAGCTCAGAAGATTATGAGTCAGAATACAAGTGAACTAGGCTGCATGGCCTACAGGAAGGTCCTACATCTAAACACTGATACTGTGATCTACAAATAGAGGGATCTATAAAGAAGTATCTAAACAGGATAACAGAAAGAACTTTCTCCATACTTACATCTCTGAAGTTAGCTTCAAGTACAGAGTTGATGTATGTGGGTATGTATGACATGAGAAAATGAAAACGCCAATGTATACAGAAGGAAGAGACTAAAATGCTCCACAGTGGCAGGGATTTGATCATAGCCTTAATGGGGACAGACCAGTCTGGAGAATTAGCCTGGAATAAAGCACATAACAATGTCCCGTCTACAGAAGACAAAAGTTTTGCTTTCTTACACATCTCACCACCAACACACTTAGATAGAAAATGCACCTGTTGAACCAGCGAACCCATGATGTATTCCTTCTCACCAGTGCTGATAAACGGATGATTCACGGGGTCATCATAAACCAAAGGAAACCAGAGAAAAGCACAGGCACAGCCTATTCCACCTGGAGGAGAGGATCCAGTTAGCCCTGAATTGCAGTGGAGCAGATTTCCATCTGCTCCACTCTGGGTTGATTCATGTGACTGACAGAATGACTGACCCTGCATATGCTTTCCCCTGAGTCTGTGCACCTGTGGAACTCTACCAGGTGGAGGGTACATATCCACCTTCTGAATTTGCCCTTAGCCACATAGCTTTCTTTTGCCAATGGAAGGGATTGGGCATAGTTCAGAGGCTAAAATGCATAAATATTTTTTAATTTATCTTAGGTCATGGTCACAGGCATAGGAGAACATGCCCAGCTCACCATTGTCCAAGATGGACATGAGCCAGAAAACAAGCTTCCTGGCTGTCCCACAGACAAGAGAAAAAAAAGTGATTTGTGTTTTAAACCACTGAATTTTAGGAAATTTTGAAAGTACCATTCTGAGGCCATATATAGCTCATTACTGAAAGTTGTTAGTGTGTCTACACCGTACACCTAACAACTACTCACTATTAGGAGACCAGTCAGGATTTCTCCTGCTAGCGATACTTCTGTCATGATAGAAATGCCCCAATCCAGACAAATGGATCAGAAAGTTGTAGTATATTTACACAATGGAATACTATTCAGCAACCAAAAATGACAAATTTGATGCATTTTGATAACATGAATGGACCTAGAAGGAATCATGCTAATGGAAATAAGCCAGAAGGAAAAAGAAAAATACCGGACAGTCTCACTCATATGTGGGATAGAGGGAATACAAACAAACAAAGGGACAAGTAAAACTTAGAAATAACAAGCTGTCAGCAGAACTGAAGCATAGGGGAATAAAATTTGGGGAAGGGATAGGCACAAGAGATTAAGATGATGGTTCACAGGTGACAAGGTGTTAGGAGAACCTTGGGCTATACAATGATGTAAAATTTCAATCAATTGAAAAAATAAAAATAATAAACAAAAAGAAATGATGCATCTATCATCTTTCCATATCAGTCTCTAGCCACATGTTTCTGTCTTACACATCCATGACCGAGCTTCACATGATCTGCCCTACTCTGCAGTCTCTCCTGGTTGTTTCTCTACTCCAACAAGTACTTTTACCTATGATGAGAACACATTTCCACAATTTTCTGATTGCAGTAATAACAGGAGAAAAGGACTGTATTAAATTAATAAGAACAACTAAAAATATATCCACCAAAAAACATTATGAGCATTTTAAGAAAGAAATGCATGTAGGGTCCTTTAAGGGTGAATTAAGAAGCAGGAAGCAATGTTAGGATGCCTCTAAAGTTATCAGGATATACAAGTTACACACTCAGGCTGATGAAACTTAAATGTCATTTTTAAAGACTCATAACTAGATTTGATAGGAATAGCTATCAACTTCAGTTTCATAGAAACAACAAAGGATCAAGTTTGGTGATATAAGTACCATCTCTAGTACAATGTGGTAACCGTAGATGTTTTGCATCACAGAAAGCATGCCAAACATTCTCTGTCATTCTCTGAGCTCGAGGAGCACAAACTCACCAAAGCTATAGAAGATATAAGGCCATCCTATAGTCTGGCAGAGTACACCTCCAGCTGTAAGTAGAATCAAGCCTCCCAGTATTCCTCCTATGGAAGATGCATGGTTAACTGAGGTGAGAGGGTCAAACTCTGGACACTGTATGATTCATACAGAATTCTTAAAGAGTTGCACAGTGACTAAGGGTGTGGGCTGAGGCCCAGTAGACATAGCTTACAACTCTGTTCCTTCACTCAGTAGCTGTATGATGATGATGCAGCACAGACAATGAGGGACCATTACCTGCTAGAGCAGTGGTGATGAGTTGACTCCTTTCCAGTGGGGGAGCCCATTTGACCCAAATTGAATACTGACCTGTGGATACCATAACCTGGAAAAAAAAATCCCTTCTTAGCTTTCTGATGTCTGTTGGAACCAAGCATACTTACAAAACATCATGGTACCTGGGCTATGCCTTGGACAACCCGAAGGACAATGAGCAAGGTCATCCCAGCATCAGCTGCCAGTGGAATGAACAGAGTCAGGACTGAGCAAAGGAGCAAGCCCACTCCTACCACATACTTGGCTCCAAATATTCCAGCCACATAACCAACAGGGATTGGCGCTAAGAACGAGCCATAGTTGATGGAGCTGAGGATGATTCCCTGAATCGCAGGGTTCCAGTCATACACAGGGGTCTAGAAGACAAGAAGGACTCTCATGGCAGTATTTGGCTAGAGAAAGAAAAGTTTGTGAGGGCTTGAGAAGTAAAATTAATAATAGTAATAATATAATCAAAACTTGTTTCATTTTTCTCTAATTTCTTTGATTTACAATTTCAAGAAAAGATAGTCTTCTCTCTTTTTCACTCTCTCACACACACAATACGCAATTTTTCCTTCCTGCTCTCCCAATTTCCACAAGTTTCCCTGCTCCCACAATTTACTGACCAATATAAACACAAGGATCTAAAAAGAAAGAAACAAACAAGCAGTAAATATAAAGTAATAAAACATATGTGAAGAAAGAAAGAGGAATAGATATAGATCTGTGATACCTATATTTGTGATTTTCATCATTGTAGGAAAATAATTTATGTCCAATACACGGTAAAATCACCTTCTTCATTCTAACTCAGTCCCTGGTAACATTAAGAGAAACTAAGGAGGAACAATCTCCTTAGATACATATAATGTACTTGTGCAATATAGTTCCTTAAACACAATAGATGCTCAATAAATAACCTATTTAAAAACCGTTTGAATTCAAGAAACAGCCCAGAGTTTCATTAAACTTACCGCTATGACAATTTCCCCTAGTGTTTCATTCTGGATATCCGGGCTGTCAGCAGAAGGTCCTTCTGTGAAGGCATTGGGTTGGCTGGGCAGGACTGTGTGGTTCACCATAGCTGGCATGGCGATGCTCAAACTTATTTGCTGGGCGTAAATTGAAAAGTTACAGAGAAGCAAGATGAAAGCCAGTCCATGTCGGACTGAGCAACAGCCTGAGGTGAGAAAGCACAGAAATTCTTATAAGCAGATGCTTTATTCCCACTTCCTCAGGCCAGAAACAGCCAAACGTGACATTCTATCTGTGAAGCAGTAATATGGAGAAAACAGATGTGGCCCCACAGGGTCTGGTGGATGCCCATTCCTGAGAGGTGAGCAGGTCATCACACCCCCTCCCCTCCCCAGAACCACTTTATCAGCTACTGTAAGAATGTGTGGAGATGGCCAAGCCTATACTGGAGATGTTTTCCAGGCATGGCCCTGGCTTGAGCTGAAGACAAGTAGGAATGGAAAGTGTGGATTTAGAGAAAATTGGACAGGAATTAGCTACTATCTGAACATGGCTCGTAAAGGAGAGACATTGTTTGAAATGACTCCGAAGTGTCCCACATGAGCAGCCAGGATGGCATGTGGTGCCATTCACAGTAGGGAACATGGCACTATTTGGGGCCGGGAGATGAGACTGGAAAGCTGGATTAGATAGAGTATGGAGTACATCAGTTCACCAGGAAACTGCAATCTAGTCTTGAACAAATGCACTAGGGATCCTTGGAGAGACCTGGGTTATCTCTGGGGATGGGTCCAGACACATAGTAGGACAAGAGCAGGAAGGGCTGATAGAATTGTCCTGTTCTCATGGCATGTTGGTACCCACATTCTGGCTTCTGCTAGGGAGCAAATGCAGGTGGGGTGGCCATGCTGTCTCCTGCTGAGTAGGGACACTCTTGGGAGTTGACAGCAGGTCCCAAATTTGGCCTTGATTCTGTGAGCATGTAGTTGAGACTCTCCCCTTCGCCAGTCACAAAAATTGACAGTGGAATTCTGATCCTTCCCATATTCCTAGGGCAGATTAACCTGACAGCATTGCCTTCTCCCAGCCAAGAACTGAGATGATGCCCTAAGCATTCAAGTCTGCTTCTCTTCCACAGTGGGCTCCTACAGTTATCTCTAGTTCAGTCCCAAATTTTGAAAATTTTCCCTTGGATTTAGATAGGAAAAAATAAATCCAAGCACATGCACCATATAAAACCAGTGGGGGGAATCAGTGTCATTTTGCTCTTTGCTTTATTTATTTTGCCTTCTGGTAATTATATCCACTAGCATTTTACAAACAATGGAAAATAGGAAAGTTATGAGCGGCACTTGACCATGTACAAGTTTACTGGGAATCAGTGACACCACTAGGTGTGTTCCTGGTAGTTAGTGGGACTTTAACCTTTCTGGTTGTAAGCTACCTCACACTGTATTTTATTATTTTATAGAAAGACTTAAGTTCTATCAAATGTAATTTAACCCTGACATCAGATATTTGAGTCCACCAAGTGTATTTATGGCTGTGGGTTCCAGAGCAAGTTTCTAAACTATTATGACCTCAATAGTGCACATGCCAACTCAGGCCACTAAGTGAGTCCACCTAGAGACCCTTCTCGTGAGCACTGAGCAAGCTCATACAAGTTCTTAATAACATCTAATTGATACCAGACTACTTTTCATCTCAGATCCATCTCTTTTCAATATGTTTTAATGAAAATACATGATAATCTTGCCTATATTTTATCTAGGGTTTTTACATTATTCCACATAATTGAGCTTAAAATACCATTTATGAATGCATGTGTGTGATTTCCGCCAAGGTAATTTTGTAAAGAGAGGTTTTATTTGCCTTCTCAATGTATGGTCAGAGCATTTTAGCTACATAACCAAATCTTTTTCCTAATACATGAAGCTAGAGAAGTTTCAAACCTAGAGAACTATTGACTGTATATCACATACTTAGTTTCCTCCTAAATATTTTATACAAGCATGGTACTTTTGTCACACTAATGAATCTATGCAAACTCATGCCCATGCTTTACTAAACAGCTTGGATGTGTGTTTTTTTTCTGTCCCTGAGGCCCATTCAGGACACCAGAGCACGTTTCATAGTCTTGTTACTTTTGGAACACTTTTGCCTGAGAGTTTCCCGGACTTCCTACATTTTAGTGAGCTTTACTACTGTGAGAATAACAGTGACGTCTCTTCATGGCACTTCTCACATGCCTTTTCATGATTAGACTGAGCCATCGTTATGAAGAGGAAGACACCCAGTTGAACTGACACTCTCAACAGAATACATCAAGGGTGTCTGTGATAACATGACTCATCACTGCTTGCATGACCCTTGATCACCTGGCTCACAGTAGAAATTGTCAGGCTTTTCTGCTGTGAAGTTGCTGCTTTATGCTCCCTTTCCATGTGGTTTCTTGGGAGAGTTACATGTACCGGCCTTACTCATGTGTGCCAAGCTAGCTAGTCTCTACCTTCTTAAAGTGAGAGTTCCCAGAAAATAATTGGGATTTTTTTTTTTGCACAGATACATAAAATTTTCTATCCCTTTAAAGTCTCACAAGAAAATTTTGATAAAACTACTTGAAAATAACTTGTTTTGAAAGGGATAGCCGGTTCCCCATTATACATTCTCAGAAATAATAATGAGTACGCTGGATCTGATGTTTGCCATGCCAGTGGTATTTGAAACTTTTAAATCACACATCAGTAAATAATATATTATTTTGCATGGTTATAATTTTGTAATTATGGTATTGTACTATGTATCTTGTATTCTTCCCACAAAAAATTTTTAAATTATTAAAAAATAAAAAGAAATTAAAAAAAAAAGAAAGGGATAGCCTGGCATGGTGGCACATGCCTGTAAGCAGCAGCCTAGGAAGCTGCAGCCAGGGCCATGGATCGTGGTTTGAGTCCCGCTGGGGGCACGTAGCGAGACCTAGTTCCAAAAAATATAGCTGGGCGTGGTGGCATGTGCCTCTAATCCAGCTACCTAAGAAGCTGAGACTGGGGATTGCTTGAGTCTGTGGTACTCCATGCAACGTGAGCCTGATGTTCCACAGGCAAAAATAGCAAGACCTAATCTCAAAAAAATTAATTAATTAATTAGTTAAAGGGATAGCTTTATGACAAATTTGCCCATATTTTACAGAGTCTTTTGACAATATCATTTTTTCATTTAAACTTATGTTGCATTTTTATAACAACTTTGTACTTTATCTAATTTCCCCATGATTTGCATGAATTTAAGTACTTTGTCTCCTGTCTCCTCTTTCCTCATGATTCCTGTTGTTGAATCTCTTCACGGAGGAATATGAGGAGCAGATTGTTAGTAGTTATTGGCATGAATGCCAAGATCATTATCAAAGAATCGATTCCCAAATGTTTTTTATTTTAATATCTTTCATAATATAAGTTTATATTTTCCCCCATAAACATTATTTCCCCACCCACACTTATCCTTAAAGTTGCAGGCTCAGTATATTGAACTTTTATTAATAGTTTTCCTTGTGATATATTCTAGAAAAGAACCAGTTTGTAATAAAGGGAAGAGGGAAGAGGAAAAGTGTCTCTTAGGTGATGATGTCAGGAGAAGTTCTCCAAGCAAATCTGAATCCAGTATGAGTGGAGAGATAAAATGAAATGGTCACAAGATTACAGAGGCCAAGATTGGTTCCATAATTCTTACTTAAAATCTCCTCTGATCTTTTCCCCTTGACCTATAAAGAAGGACTTGATACCTGCTCTCTACATAACATTCAAAGTTTAAGTCACAAAAGAGTTCTTGGCAAAAATGCTTCTTGGTTGTCTAGGATTCTTGACTGTTGGTGGTGCAAGATGCTGTTGGATATCACAAAAACAGAAGTCAGGTGACACAGACCCAAGTTTACCCACATGCAGCACAGGGTTTTACCTTTCCTGGAGGTTAATGTGTGAGTTGTGGTTACATTGGCATATTCAGGAGTCACTCTGGTGGTTCCCATGGTTTCTATTCTAGTAGACATGGTGCTTCTCTCACATACTGAAATAAAAGAAGACCAAAACAAAGGAAGAGAGAGATCCATATATCTTATATGATCCCAGGTATTCTAAGAATTTGGAAGCAATGACATTTTTGCTAGGAGAAGTGCTAGGTTAGTGTTCGAAAGACCTGGTTTGTTGTCCAGACTCTGTCACTGGATAATTGAGTGGCTTTGGAATGGTCCAGTTACCCTGCAGCTTAGTCTCAGCCTCTCTAAAATGAAGGGTGTGGTTGGATTGCCCTCCTGAATTACAGTGGTCTCCCCAGTCCTGTGTTGCCATGTCTTAACTGATATCAGGAGCAACTGGATATGAAAATTTCAAAATACTCTCTGGTATATTTTGACAAAAATGCATTGACTTACAATATTAGTTAATGTTCTGGATTCTGTTTCACACCTCTCTACATTGTAGGCCCATCCTCATCCACCACTGAAATACACTGATAAGAGTCCAGTGGGTAAAAATATGTGAAAAACTATTATAAACATCTGCATATACGTATGCCAAGCAACATTTTAGAGTTTTTTGGGGGGGAGTGGGGGGGCTAAGAGTTTTAGAGTTTGTATCACATCCATGTCCTAGCAGCATGGCATTCCTCAGAACAGAAGATTCTCCATTCAGGACCCTCTCAGCTCTCACCCTTTGTACCTCTTCATCAAGCTGTTCACTTATAATAGCACCATTAATGGGACAAATAAATGCACAGATTAACCTCTATGCCTCTTGATACGAAGCACAAAAGAAGGATACAGACTCATTTAAGTGAATGAATGAATAGCTTGAACCTATAATAATGAGAATGAATAACTTGAACCTAATTACTCAGAAACATCAAAAAAGGAAAGAGAATATGCTGTAAAATGTCTGGCTCAAGTCCTTAAAAAATGTAAAGGTCATGAAGAGCTAAATTAAGGAATTAAAAATGAATCCAAATAGGACACAAAAGCACTGGATTAAATGCAATGTGTAACCTCTGAGTGGGTGCTCTACTGAAAAAGAATTTTTCTATTGATCTAAGACATCACACAACAACTGATGATATTTGGATAAGGTGTGCTACTGAATTACAGTATTATCTTGATGGTAAGTACCATGTCTGTGTAAGAGAGGATCCTTGTTTTATACCACCCCACTGTCCCTGTACCACTTTGTTCTTTTCTCTCCCTCCCTCTTAACCTTCGAACCCAGAGGATGATTATAGATGTCCACTCATATTTAAAAGTGGTTTATGTTATCAAATTGTCTGCTATGTAAATGTTCAGTATTAGTTTTTATCTTTCTTCTTTACTGCACTGAATTCTCTCAAATTCCCTCAATTTTTTTTTCTTACAATGGTTGCATTTCATCCTTTCTTACAGTTATAATATTCCATGGTGTGTGTATAGCATACCCCTTGCTTCAATGTTACTACAAACATAAAACATTTGGGGATTTTTTTGATTAATGGTTTCATAGTCTGTGATTATACATCCAAGTATGAGATTGTTGGTGACATTTTAAAGAAACTTTTAATTTTAATAAATTCAGAATCCTTGTATAGCTCTTGAATCAGTTCACATTACCATGGGAAATAGGGTTCAATTTTCACCATATCTTCTCCAACATTTTTTGTTGTTTTTCATTCTTTTTTTTTAATATATGCCATCTCAAAGGAGTGAGATGTTATATAACTGCAGATCAAATCTGCATCTCTCTTGTTAAACATAAAATGAACTTTTCCTGCTTTTTTTTGGCCTTTGGATATCCTCTTTTGTGACTGATCTTTTCATATCTGCTGCCCATTTATTAATTGCCTTATTTGTGATTTTTCTTGCTGAACTGTATGATCTTTTTATATATCTTGTACAATAACCTTGCGTTAGTTATATATTATGTATTTCCTCACACTCAGGAGATTTTTATTTATTATATTTAATTATTTATCAACTTGCATTTTGTCACTGTATAAAAGCATTTTAACTTGAAGTAGTCCAAATATAAGTCATATCCGTCCATGTCCTTATATTTCTAAGTCATTTATTAAAATGATTATATATTAAGGAAATTGTATAATCAATTAATTAATAGTTATTAATTATATAATTATTGATATAACTGTAAATATTCTTCTAAAAATTCCTTTCTGTAGAGATTGATTTACCAAAAGTACTTTTATTGTTGATAATAGAATGTATCACAAAAGACGTTTTCTATGTATCTTATTGTTGTAGTGCTTATAGATTTTTTATTCACTTGGAGTATAGCTTTATATATGGGTTAGTTATCCAGCTTTACTCACTTATGTGTTACTTTCTAATTTTCCCAACATCGTTTATTAAGGAAACTACATTTCCTCTTTTAATTGACAGTGGATATTTTATAGGTGCTGGTGTGTACCTGGAGTTATTTCTGGGTATTCAATTCTATTCCATCAGTCCAGATATCTATTTTTGTGCCAGCATCATACTGACATTAATATTGTTGTATAATAAAGTTTGAAGTCAGGTAACTTAATACCTTCATTTCCATCCATTTTTATTTCATTTACTTTTGTAATTCAAAGTAGTTCATGTAAATTTCATTATTTTCTGTTTTTTTATAAAATATGAGTATTTTGATGGAATTACATTTAATTTATAAAGCATTTCAGACAAGATAGTCATTTTGATTATATTGATTCTCTCCATCTGTGAGTATGTTTTATCCTTCCATGTCCTTATATTGCTAAGTCATTTATTAACATCTATATTTCAGCTTACAAGTCTTTTACCCCTTTGTTAGGTTGATTCTGTGGTATTTTATTCTCTTTGGAACAACTGTAATTGAAGTTACATTCTTAATTTCTTTTGCCTTTTTTTCCTGCTATGTATTTAAGGAGGTTATGAATTTTTATATGTTTGATTTTGTAACCTTTCACTTTGTTTTAATTATTTAGCTTTTCTAATAACTCTTGATGGAATCTTTCATATCTCTATATGTCATCTTTTGAATAATGATGTTTTCATATCTTATTTTCCTTTTAGGATTTCCCTCTACTCACTTTTTATCTGCTAGCTCTGATCAAATAACTGAGTGCCAAGTTAAACAAAAGTGGTGACAATGGACATCTTGATTTTATTGCAGACAGTTATTCACCACTGAGTAGCGGTTGCTGGTATGTAAATATGACACTTATTATATTGAAGTAAATTCTGTTCCACTCTTGTTTAGAATTTTTGTCATAGACTCTCATGGAGTCTTATCAAATGTTTTCTCTGTATCTATTAGAATTATCATAAGACTTTTATCTTTACCTTTTTAATATGATGTAATCTATTAATTGATTTATCCATATTAAACCACCTTTGCATTCTTAAGAGACTGGCATATTATCCTTAGGGTTCTATTGAATTTGATCATAAAATTCTGCTGAAAATTTTTGCTTGGTGTTCATCAAGAATACAGGTTTAAAATTTTTGTTTCTTGTGCTCTCTTTGTTTAGTTTCAGAATTAGTTGGCATCATTAAAATGTTTGAGGCACATGGCTTCTTGCATGCCTGGAGCTTGGGTCTTTGGGACCCCTTTGTCAGTGGGGAGCCAAGGTGGCAAGGAGTCCCGGGTAGGTCCCCTGCACTGCAGAGCCTGGGAGGGGGGTTTAGGTGGGGTTTTAATCCCACCCACCAGTGGATAGTGCACAGGGCAGCCATATGCCAACATAAATGGCTGAGGCAGGGTTCCGTCAAGCCCCTACCCCAAGGGGGCTTGGAACTGAGTCTGCCCAGCCATCTGGGTCCCACCCCTATACAACTGAGGTACCAGTGGAGGGGGGGAAGGTGTAGGATGTCCCTTGAACTCACCAGCTAATCTTCAGGAGGAAGAAGAAGAACACAAATAATACAGACATTATCATAGAATGGGTGAGGGACCAGTTAAATGTCCAGCCCACACTTCTGAGCAGGACAGAAGACATGGCATATTGAGAGAACCAGTGCATGCAGAACTGGAAAAACAACTATGGAGACCAGATGTCCCGAATCCACACCTACGTGCTCACCAGGTATGGAGGAGCCAAAAACTCATTTTTGAAATGCCATATAAGAGAGCAAGTCCCTTCCCCATTCCACAGGAGAGGAAGGTCACAGAGTTCGGGCATCAGAGTATCTGCAACAGCCATTCACAGACATTCTCTGTAGCCACAGAGAAACTTCTTCACCAACACCAACTGGGGTGAGGCCCCTAAACCAGATGCCAGAACCATAAGGTTGAAGCAGCAAAACAACGCAGGGAAGGGAGTAGTGATGACAGCCAGCAATGAAAAACTATGGACAGAACACAAATAAATATAGACTGGCTACCCAACGCAAGGTTAACACTGAAAACCTACCAGTGCGAATCCCCTAGTCCCAAGAACACAATCCCTCACCCAGCAAAAAGACAGCACCACAGGAAAGAAAGAGACTAATGGACTTAACATAGATTAACAAAGAACAAAGAGAGAGGGGTCTGAGTCAATGGAGGGGACCTCTGGGGGAAGGGGAGGTATCCCAATAACCATTTACTGAGGTTGAAATGTAAAGAATAAAAATAAATAAATAAACTTTAGAAAATAAATAAAAACATACTTCTTATATAGAAAAGAATGATTTAAAACATTTTAATTGCAAAATTAAATTAAAATTTCAATGACAATTTTCACTGCATGGTGTGATTATATGTGCTTTTTATTTCCTTTATATGTTATCTAACTTTCAATTATTAAGAAATAAACATTTTTATAAAAAGGTTTATATAAAAACAAGTTTGAGGAAGGAAAACAAGTTTGAGGAAGTTTGTATTTATTTGTCTGCCATTGAGACTCTCCGTTGTATGTTTAAATCAAGTGTAGTATTTCTTAGCTTTACGTCTTCTAATGTTCCTAACTCATATTTCCTTATCTTTACAGTTTTTTAATACCCTCCATTGTTTTCTTGCATTCTATGAACACTGTCAGAACTGCTAAACTAACTCTTTTCGTGTTTTGCAGCTCTGCTGAGCAAGGCTCCTTTCAGAGTTTTTTCTTTGGTAACTGAAGTGTTCTAGCTCCTCATTTTCAAATTTTTAAGGATTTTTAAGTTTATTCTGATTTTCAGCTGTTTTCTTTTTTACTGTTGGAATGATTGAGACAGGAACTAGTGGAAGGTAATAAATATGAAAGAGGAATGGACAGTTGACATCAAAGGATCATTTTCAGTAGACTCAGAAATTTGTACTTCTTGTGCTATGGGGGCTAGAGTTGCAGGGTGGGCAGGAAGGTATCCACAGTGATACCTTCATCTAGAATACCTCCTCAGTCACAGTATCTCTTACAATCTCCCGTCCACACCCACTATAGGTTATTTCTAAGAACTGGGTACAATGCTGGGTATGAGTTGCTGCTGAAGTGATGTCACAGACAGAGTTGTCCGCTTTTCCTCCCCAACACAGAATCTTATTCTGGGATCTCCAGTCCCCCTGTTGATAGGAGGTCACAGACTACTTTGTTCATTCTCTGTTTGAAGGGTGGTGGAAAGGCTAAGGAGTAAAGGTGGTTGGTTGCTTGGATGATACAACTCAGGGGAGGGAATTACAGGCGTGTGTGTGTGTGTGTGTGTGTGTGTGTGTGTGTGTGTGTGTGTTATTGGGCTTCAATTAGTAACCTCTTCCATAGAGACATTAGGGTGCATTTGCCTAATTCAGGCTACATCTATTCTGTGTCAAGATCCCCAACTCAAACAAGTAGTCCTTGTTATTTGCTCCCACTTCTGCAGTTCTCTAGCAATGCACCGTATCTCTTAGATGTATTTCTCATGTATCCCCACTTATCTAGTGTAGTGTTGAGTCACTGAAGTCCCAATTTTGATATGTTCCTAAAATGTATCAGTCAATGGTTTAGCGTGGCAGCAGTTATTCTTCCTTATCAGAACATGCACATTATCACTGTAAGCAAAGTTCATGTAAGGATTTCCTTATTCATTTCCTTTGGACTGATACTCTCAATGTGTGCTGTGGGCATCAGTTTTTCCCTTGGAGGCTTTCTAGTTTCATCTCTAGCAGTTTTGTTGTGAAGATGTGGGGTCCTCCCCTAATGTGTTCACTCTGTCACCATCTTGTGAGATTCCTTTTTAAAATATTTTGTTGACGTAACATTGTTTTATAACCTTTTGTAGCTTTCTGTTGTACATCATTATAAATCAACATTTGTAGATAATACATTAGGTCTGCCATAAAAGTCTAACCATAAACATCTTACAAAACAAACAGCCTCCAAAATTGAGACACACAACATGGAGGTATTGAAAGTGGAATTATGATTCAGTGACCTTGGGACTGGTATGGATGCAGGGCCTTAAGATCTACACCTTAAAGGAATGAAGTTTGAAGTTGAAGATCTATGCCTCAAAGGAATGAAGGACCCATGGTAGGGAGATTATAATGGAGATCTTAGGGTAAAAATCCACAGGGAGATCAACACTGAGTAGAGCCGTGAATACTCTCACATTGTCTTGAGCTCTAGTTTGAAAATAAGAACATCTCCTGAAAACTGAAAAAATTCCTAACTACGTTTCAGGAAGTTTTACTTGGTAATCACACTGTCTTCATTGTCAGATCTCCTCCTTATCCAAAAAACTGAACTATGAATCGGGTTGAGGTAGATTTACTAAATACACATCACAATTACTGCAATTGAAACCACACTTAATATGATTTCAAGTTACAAAATTATACAATCTCAGAGAAGTTATCCATCCAAAGTAAGTCCTCAACTTCAACATATAGCAAGATTAAACTGTTGGAAATTTCCAAAGTTAAAATAAATTGACAAACACATTATTATGCTGACACATTTTCAACTGATTTTATGGCACTGATTAATATCTTTCTCTGCCAAAAATCGACATTAACATTTATTGTTTCACCATAGAGATGATCAGAGCTTTCTTTTTATGCACCACTGAAAACCAAGCCTAATAGCACACATTTCAAATATAGTCTAAATGCAAACTTCCATACAACAAAATTAATATTGACATCTAAAACTTTAAGATAATTTATCATCTATTTCATATCAAACTTTTCTGAAAAGCTTTGCTTTTGGAAAAATGTTTTGTTTTTCTTTCATGGAAGTTATTCTCACTCTCACCATAAACTAAGTTGCACACAACAAAAATCTGTATGTAAGTTTTGTGCTCAAAGGAAACTTTTCAATCACAGTTTAAAAAAATAAAAATAAAATACAGTTTGACATTGCTATGTCATCTCCATACTTCAAATAATTCACATTTTCTCTCCAGTTATTAGTTGACATTATTCCTCTGGAGTTATGGGATTATTTATTTTAGCAAAAGGTAACTTTTCCTTGCTTTTCAGAGTTACCTCAGGATTGAGGTGATTTCCCCCCAACCCAGCAATCTCTACCTCCAAAGAGAAAAATAAACTTTTTTTTAATTGGAAAAGGTTCATTGCCATCATCTCAAAAGCAAAATGTTAAGGGGAAAAGAATAAAGACTCACCTTAGGTAGAGTGCTAGGTGCTCCTTCCTTTCCAATAAAATTATCTAGTTTTTCAGTTTTCTCTTCCCTTAATAGGTAAATGATTATCTAAAACTATTTGCCATTATATTACCAAATGGGAAGATTTTATTGGATTAACAGTTTAATTTTTAACTTTTCATTTATTTTTTTCACTTTTTCAACTTGAGTTTTTAATTTAATGTTTAGTCAATCAAGACTGCATATTAATTGTTTTCAATTTACTTTCTAAACTAACATGATAAAGCAAATGTCACATGTAGTAAAAGTTAACATTTGTATAGTGATTTTATAGTCTGTAAAATCTCTTTCCAGGTCTGCATGATGACACTTAGCTCTTAAAAATCACTTTGTAGGGGAGGAATGCTCAGAGAAGAGTGGTGATACATCCAACTTTGCAGCACACCTCTGCTCTGATACTGATGAACAAATATCTCTCTTTCAAAAACTGGCATTTTTACCTCAGCAGATGGGATCCTTTATTTATGTTCATATTTTTCACATGCATAAGGGACAACATCTGTTCTAGAGCGCAACTGGAATTTATTTGACAGAAAATATGTATGATGCAGGGATAGCAAACTGAAGAGACAAAGCAGAAAAGACTAGTGTCTCTCTAATTTATAATTAAGTAACAGAAGGGCAGGTCATAAAATTAATAATAAAAGTTAAACTTGGTGGAAAATTCTCTATTTCTAGTGCCCATACTTTGGGAATTCCTACTCTCTGATGCCAAATGGAAACTTTTTATACTTTGAGCCAAGAAGAGATGCAGTTGAAGTGAAAGCATTCTTATAGCTGCCCTGCACCACGGCTCACTCTTCTGAAATAATACCACCTACTTAGCATGGCATTCAGTGCAAAGATTCCTGTTGTAGTTCCCATATATGGTGCATATATTGATCATGATATCCCAGACCTATATAGCTAATGCTTTACACTGTTTTGCTTCAAAGTCTTTCTTGCCCATAGGTACCCAAATCCATTGCCACTATTCTGGAGACACATTGATACTAACTTTTGTGTAACTGAGAACACATCAAGTACATAAGCTTCTTCATTCTACAAGCCCAGTGAGGTTATTGATATCTAACACTATTTTCCAATCAGCCTCCATGTGACTTCTTACAGGATCCTGATCCTTACAGGATCCTGATTCTTACAGGATCCTTTTAAGATCTGCTCCCACTGTGTACATCACTCTTATCTTCTGCCTTCTTCTCAAGGTTATTATATTCTCTTTAGGATGAATTGTCTTGTTCCTTTCAACAACTCACTTCACCAGACTCCTTTATAGAGTTTATAGGATGAGTTGCTTCACAAATAGAATCTTAATCTGCTTTAATTAATATCATTTCGTGGTCTTCTGATTATAGTTAATTGTACATGATTATTGAATTTTCTGTGAAAACAATCCTGTTCTGCTACCTGTTCTGCTAATATTCTGCTACCATTTGCAACAATTAGTTTGGAAGTCTTGAGTACCATTATGTTCTGTTTCCTCATCTCCAATTCTCTCTTGCATTTGCTTAAGAAAAGACAGCCCTTGACATAATCTGCATCCACTTAATGCTGCAAGTCCAGTGGTGACTCTTAGACCTTATGGGTCAATGCCTGACATTGTCCTCTTCTTAATACTTTGTTTTCCTGATTGTCACAAACCACTCAGTCTCATTTCTTCATCTTAATATTTAACTCCCTTTGTTATTCCTTGTTGAATCTTCATTTTTTCTGCAAATGTTAGTGTTGGTGCTTCAAAAGTTTCTCTTGAACTTTACCTATCTAAACTGACACCCAAGATCACTAACACCACATGATCTTTTTTTACATGCCCTTCATCTGATCTATACCCTGAGCTTCAAATTTTATCTCTTCAGCTGCTTTCATTTTTTGTTGAGTATGAAATAGATAGCTCAGTCTTTTCACGGTCACAATAAGAACTCTAGAGATTCTCCAAAAATATTCCTGATCCCATTCCCCCTTTGGTAATAGCATAAGCACTTCCCCAGTTAATCATGCTCCAAAGCTCTGAGTCTTGATGAATTCACACTTTACACAGTACTCAACAGTTATTCCACTAATATTTTCTACCTGTTATTCCTTCAAATCCTTCCTAAACACCATGAAAATAGAAAATTTCTTTTCCCCATTCTTTCTAGCCTCTCTTTCCCATACAGTCCCTTTCCACACAGTAGGCAAATGCTTAAAACATGAATATGATGCCATCCCTTACTGGTTTAAAATCTTCAAAGCTTTCTTAGAAAATTAGGATAATTGCACTAAATACATTGTGTTTCTTGACCTTATTTGACTTGGTCATGTCAACCTTACTTACCTTAGTTTCTACCACTCTTCCTTTTCATAGCTGATTGCAAGCAATCTGCCTTTCCCTGAGAATGGTTTCCTGCCACATGATCTTTGCATTGCATTTTGCAATTCATCCTAACAAAATATCCAAATCCTCAATGTGAATTGAACGCATTTTAATGATATCTTAAAAGTAGAGCACTTACCTGTGTCTTTTCCAAGACCTCTAACATAATGTTTGGATAACAATCTCAAAGCAATATCTTTTTTAAAAGTGAGGAAAGCAACTTCAAACAGAAGTGTCAAGTATTTGGCTGGAAAAAAAAATGAATGTGTCAATGCAGCCGAACTGGATATTTGAGAGCTCAGAAAAATGAAAAGCAGAAGGACTAAAAAAGCAAAACAGAAATTGAACTACAGATCATACTTAATTTACTTTACCTCTGTGGCCTAAGAAGATTGTGATTTCAACTCCCCTAGGACACACCAAAGCTATAGTTAGGAATTTAACAATCTGCATAAAACCTAAAAACAAGCTGAGCAATTTACATATAATCACAATTGAAAAGGACCCCACAACAGTTGAGGAGGAAGGACTGATAATCAATTTGAGTGTAATCTCCAGGCTAGCAGTTTCCAAAATGGGGAGGGAAAGCATTAATCCCAAGTTTCTCTCTAATAAAAGCACCTCAACTTTTAACTTCTGCCCCTGAAAGGCAAACTTACAAAGCACTTGACCTTGAAAACCAGTGGTAGTTTGTATCCATGGTCTGGGAGACTAGAGGGCTGAAATGCACTGAGAAATTATTTTTAAAGGACTGGTGCATAGATTCATTTATCTCAGGACTTGGAAGAAATGGAAAGAACCCAAACTTCATGTGACAAAGTTTCATTCATTAATGAAGGCTTTACTGAAGGGACAAAAATCTAGTGAGAAAATCTTGGGGGAAGAAAGTGTTTGAAGGTGCCATTTTCTCAATCTCCCTATAGTTTGCTAATACTGTAACAAATACTCCTGGAAGTGATAGGGACTTGTGACAGTGAAATAGGATGAAACAGATGCTCCTGGAAAGGATAGGGGCTGAGATCAAATAAGGCCAGATCCTTTCTCACAGAGATTCCAGGTCTCAGTGATTTAAGCATATGTATGTGAAAAGGAATATAAAGACCTTGCTTTTACAGTGTAAAACCCAGGAAAATGGAAATGTAAACAACCACTAGCTACATTCCTTGACTTTGTAGTGTAAAACAACTGATAACAGGTTAGGTTACCTAAATTACTTTCTTTGTTTCTGAACCTATTTCTGGAAGAATTGTAACTGCCCCCTGATGAGAATGTGCTCCTGGTTTGTAACTATATAACCACTGGTCTCCAAAGGATGGACCTGCTCTTTTATCTCTGACGACAGGCTAGGGAAAGAGGCAGTCACAGCTTGACTAAAACAGGCTCATTTCAATTAGATCGACTATGGTTTGTGTCTGGGATGGGTCACTCTGAAACAATACTATTAAGGCCACTGTTTTTTTTCCTCTTTATATGCATGTTCTTTCTTAGCACTCCACATCAGCAATGTCCAAAGGAGCTTCATCACACACCTGATGCCTTGGGTTTTCCTCTGGTAACTTTGCAGGTAATACCCCAGAGAACTCTCTTTGATTGCTCTGCTTTGCCTCTTTCTTAGGTGAAGGGGTTTGCTCTTCTGGGCTAAGGTTTTTTTGGCACTTTGACTTGAGAGACAGGCTTCAAATTTAGAACACATTGGGAAACCTATGGCGATGCCATCAGGTAAAGTAGGATGAAGGATGGCATCTTTGTGCTCATCATCTGCCCTTCAGCTCCCTGGTATAACAGAAAGAAACTTACACATCTAGAGCCCCAGCACTTGAGACTGTTGCCCAAGGGATACCTCCCATGGTCTGGCAGCTAATAGGACTTCATTTTGTAGTCCCACTGAACTCTGTGTATTCTCACACTTTAAAAGTGCTGCTGCACATATTTTTGCATATTACCTAACAGAACGGTCTACTTACATGCTTTAGCTGTGCACCAGTTTTGAAATGATGATCCAATAAGGTACCAAGATCCCATCACTGCTGACAGGGTTTGGCAACTCTTCAACACCTGGAAGTAATGAAAATAAAGTAGCTTCCTTGGACAACCACAAAGATTTGAAAGACAGGTAATGATCAAAGGGGAATAAAGATGAGCTTTAGCTTCTCAATGCTGATGGTGATGTATTGGAGGAAAGATGTTAACAACATTTTAATCTTTGAACTTGGTGTTGTATAACCATATTATGGATCCCTCTATGTCACTATCTTTGAGGTTTTTTGGAAGAATATTACAGGCTAAAGAAGAGTTTCTCCAGACTTGGAGGTATGTTTTTTGGATGTATTCTGCCATCAGATGGTTAAGCTAGAAAATGAAATTTTACAACTCTCTCTTCATTGCTTCTAATCCAATGATCAATGAGCATTTAACCCTATCGACAGATCATGGAAATACAAGCCTTAAATAATATTTACTCTTCACTACTACTGTCTACATAGAGTAGTTTCTTTTTTTTCAAAAGATACTTTCCAGGCCAAGCACGGTGGCTTGTGCTTGTAAGCTTCAGCCTATGAAGCTGCCGGGGCTAGGGATCGCGGTTCAAGTCCTGCCTGGGGCCCGTAGGGAGACCTAGTTCCAAAAAAAATAGCTGGGCGTGGTGGTGCGCGCCTGTAATCCCAGCATTGCTTGAGTCTGTGGTACCCCGGGCAACGAGAGCCTGTGGCTCCATGGGCAAAAATAGCAAGACCTAGTCTCAAAAAAAAAAAAAAAAAAAAAGATACTTTCCAGATCATTGGTAGATACCTGAAACAACAAAGTATCCTGAATCCCATCTATGCTAAAGTTTAATTCATAAATTAACCATAATTATGAATTAAGCAACAGAAGCATAAATTAAGAGAGGAACAATGACAACAAATAACAAAATGGAAGAACCATAACAATATAGTTTAATGAAAGTGATATGCCCTCCTTCAAATTTTTAATCACATGCTAACAACAGATAACTGAAAACTAGCAATGTGAAGTCATGGATGATGAGGGGAATGGACTGTATTTATTCTTCTTTATCAAAATAGTGGTGTTCTCACAATGTCAAAATAATTGTACTTGTTCCTTGCACCAAGAATAACTTCAGAATGTCATAACCAAGAGGAATGACAAACAGTATTGCAAAACTTTGCTAGGTCAGCAGCCTTGCTCTCAGGTGGTAGTGCAAAGTTAGAGTAACTTCCACATGTGCATTTTATCTGTTTCAGTCCCTTTCATGGTCAACTGCTTTTCATTCTCCTGTCATTCAATCAAAGGTTTTTCTAGAGTATAAATTAAAGTTATGATAACTAATTATCATAAACTAAACACAAGTTAAAGTTATGATAACTTCAATTATCTCTATTTTATTTTATTTCTGAGAATCAGTCAATTGTTATTTTGACTGATTCCCATATGTGACTAATAGCTGCATTACATATTTATAACTGAATCGCCAATATGTCATATGATAGCTTCTGCCCCAATGTATTTCATTGCTCATGCAGACAAACCTTGATACACTGTGTGTGTGTGGGGGGGGGGGGAACTATGTCATGACCAAGGAAAATGGGGTATCATTTTAGAAGATGGCTACCAAATATAAAAATATCTTAGAATTGACCATGGTTAAATTTTATGTTGCATAGCTTGGTTTAGTATTCCACAATAAACATAAAGTGTTGAGAAGTTTCCTTTTTAGGAAATTTCTGAATCTAATGACAAATTATTACCTACTCCCAAATATATTATGCTTGGCTTTCTTTTCAATTCAGTAAATTATAGAATTTATCCCATTATCCTCTGTTTACTAAGAATGTTTATGGGTCAAGTATCTATGTAATTACTGTCAAATGATTATTTTGAGTAAACTCTACATGAACATAGTGCTTTGTAAGAAGCACCACATCTGGTGAATTGACTGGATGGATATTACAGCACTGATTCAAGTCTTAGTTCGGTGGGGGAACATTATCAGTCATCAAGGAATCCAGTTCAAAAATCACCCAACCATCAGAAACCAACATTGTCAAAGCAAATCACTTTCCAGAATAAGAGTTGTGCTTGGCTACCTCCATACTCTTTACTCTAGAGACTCAAAATCACTGCAGTTCAGGTAGTCAGACAAGTTGCTTTTGTTTTATCTGAACCTGTTATTTTTGACTTCTCCATATCTGTAAACTCCAAAGACTTCTTCACTAGCCACACGGGTGAATTATAGAGACTGTTGGCAGCACGTACAACACCCACTTTCTCCAATTCCACTGTTGTGCCTGTGATTCTTGCATGCCCTCCTGGAAACCTATATTGTCTAACACTGGTTACTCTCCTAGGAACTGCATTGTATAGGTGAATATCTGGCAGGTCCATGCAAAATTGCCTTCACCACTCATATCCTAAGGCAGAACTCTTTGGTTGTGGTCTGCAGCCACTAGCCACATAGTACATCTACCCCTAGGATGTACTGCAGGATGGACAACACATATACTTAATAGTTTTTCGCCCAATCTCCAGGGGTAACTTCACTGCTTTCATCTTGACACTGGCCTCCATACCCACCAATATAACTAGCAGACCCCTGAAACTCCTCTGGGTTCCCAGGTACACTCTTTGCCCATATCTACCAGAACTAAAACCCTCTGCACATGGGTTGGGGACATGTAGTTAGCAAGCTCTGCATATGGTCTCTCATCCCTGTCTGTTCCCTCTGGATGGGTCCCTCTGCCCTTGCACCACACAAAGGTGAACAGGGGTCAGCAACCAGTGGCCCTTCAGATTCAGAATATGTGCCTGGGTGTCTGGACTCGCCACCCCCCCCCCAACACCTCCTCTAAGCAGCCCATCTTCTCAGAACCTGAACCTCTTGTCCTCCCACCATTGCCTCCAAGTTCCAATGGATCCTGCTATTTTAGCAGAATCCACACCTGCTCTCACTATTGCTGCCTACGTCTGGATGCAGGAGACTTCTCTCCAAGTTGTTGTGACTCTCCAAAGCTGGCTTGCTCCGCTTCACCTTCTCTGCAGTTGGCCAGCAATGACCCATGTTCCCCTCTGAGCACCCCAGGTTTCTCTCTCTCCCCCAAGGTGCCCCCATCACAGTCATGTTGTGCACCTAGTGTCCCAAACTGGGGACCAGCACTCCCCTGAGGGACCCGAATGAGGACAAGGGGACACTTTTCAGCACCCTGTTCCTCAGGCTTGTCATGAAATGCTCGCCCTCAGGGCCCTGAGTGTTCACATTAAACATGACCTGTCTCACCCCAGTCCCGGACCCCGTGCCAACTCAGCACACTTGGCCATTCTACTCATGGTCCCTGCTCATCTCCTGCATTGACCCGGATGGTCCTCACCACAGCCATGACCTGACCCAGCAGGGAATGGTTGCCTGGCCAGTCTGTTGGCTATTCTGCAGCCGTGATGACATTAACAGGTGCTGGGCCTGAGGCCACTCTTCCCATCTCCAGGCTTCACAGTCAACAGTCAGGTTGCCGGTGGAGCTCCTGGTCTCTGAGGGAGCTGCTCACCCACGCCCATCAGCTCTGCTTAGGAGTCTGAGCCATATCTGGTCACCTCTGCCATCTGGGGTAGCTAAGCAGTCTGACTTCTGGGCCATGGGAAGTGGGTGCTTAGTTTACTGTGTCACCACTGGGAAAGCCTGGAGCTTCTTTATTTTTACCACCACCAGGCCAGCCTAGAGCAAGGGCTTCTCCTCCACCTCAAAAGAGGAGTTTGGTGTCTCTGGGGTGATGGGTTGGTCTTAAACTGCTGGGCAAGACTGAAGCAAGATGCCAGTTTCCCTCTCCTCCTCCTCCTCCTCCCTGGAGGAGTCTGGCATTCTCAAGTAGCAAATCAATTTCTCTGGATCTCTCCCTCTGGAAGTTTCAAGCATCGCAGTGTCCACATCTCCTGTGGATCATGGATTCTGGATCACTCAGTGTGGACTCCTGTGGAGTTGTGAGGAGCAGCCACCCCTCTGCCCCTTCGCCTCAGGCCACTGTCCAAGGTCTCCTCTATGTCCCGCAGGGCCTGTTCCAGCTGCCACTGGGATCCATCTGTGTCGGGCCACAGATGGGGCCGTGTCCACTGAGAGAACACACTGGCCACCAAGTACCACCTGCTGGTGGTCGGCCATCCACCAATGTCTTTCCCAGTCTCAGAGGCTCCATGTCTGTCTGTGTCAAACCATCCATACCCTGTATGCCAGCTGTTGTGTAACCAGTGCAGTTCTGATTGGTTCATCATGGTTGTAGCAGATAAAGGATGTAGGAGCCCTTGAAATTATTGCTGTAGGATTTTTCACAAGGAACAGTGGAGAAACGGCCACTAAGTTTCTCTCTGGAGTTCTCTCCTCACGTGCTCTGTCCAATGCGCACTCTCCCCAGCTTCCCCAGTGTGGTGCTGCCCTTTTAGGTGCTGCCCTTCCTAGGTCAGGGGAGCCCACTTAAGCTTGAATATACCCCAGGGGCCAGTTGTGTAAAATCAAGGGGAGGGCACAATAGCACAGAGGCTAATGGTAGAAGGGCAAAAGCCCTGATAATTTATTTACCCTACGAAGACATAATTCCCAGTTAGGGCACTCAAAGTATTTAATATAAAATTTAGTGCATCAATTCACACTCAAAGAAATTCTTGCCATGTATCTGTGAAAAGAATAAAGTTACTGGCAGATGCTTTTCCATAACAAACAGGATGCTTCCCTCTATTTTTTAAAATATTAATTGGCATAACATATTCTTACATTACATAGGTTTCAGGGTACATCAGCATAAATCAACTTTTGTTGAATTACCACCTATTTTCACCATTAAAAGTCTAATTCTATCTTTTACCATATTGGTGGCTACTTTTACGTCCCCTTCAATTCTGGTTACTACTATAATATGGTCTAATTTTCTTTTTATTATTTAGTTCACACTTTTTGTTTTATTTATGTACCAGAGGTGAGCGAAATCATGTGGACTTAATTTATATTACTATTTCAGTGAACATATTACTAGCTTAGTTCATCTTTGCATGATGTTATACAGGCAAGATTTTTTCCTGCCATTGATTAGTTTCCATTTTGTGTAAACACATCTTTGCTTAATCAGTCTGCCATGGATCCTTAAAAATTGTGTGTAACTCTTGGCTACTGTTAAAAATAGGTCAGTGAACGGGGGTGGGCACATGTATGTCTTCAAGTTAATGTTTTCATATTATTCAGGTAAATTTTCAGGGCAGATTATCTATAGCATATGGCATTCTATTTTTAATTTTTTGTGGACTCTCCATACACTTTTTTATAGTGACTGCACTAGCTTACTTTCCCACCAACAATGCACAAGGGTTTCTTTTATTCTACCTCTTCTCTGGTGCTTGTTTCTTATCTTTTTGGTAACTTCAATGTTCACAGGTGTAAGGTTGGTTGTGTTGGTATATATTTCTCTCACCTAGTAATGATGAATATCTTCTCATGTGCCTGTTGGCTCTATCCTCGTTATACAAGTATTTAGCTAGACACTTCCCAGTTATTAATCAGGGTTAGATACTTCCCAGTTATTAATCAGGGTTTTTTCACTTTGTTATTACTGAATTATATGAGTTCTATATTTTCACTATTAATCCATTTTCAGATATATGATTTGAAAATAATTTCTCTGTGGTAGGTTGGTTTTTGTTTTTGTTTTTGTTTTTGTTTTTTTTTCATTTAGATGAGTCTTTCAAGGTTAAGAATCTTTTTAATTTGACCATGTTTTCCTTTCCATTGATGTCAAATCCCCAAAGATGACTCTAAGACTGATGTCAACTTATTGCCTATGGTTTTTAATCTTAATATTGTTCTTCAACTCTGTAATCTACCATGAATTTTTTTGTATGTGTGTATGCAGTAATGTAGTGATCTAGCTTCATTTTTGTATGTGGTTGTTTAGTTTTCTCATCATCATTTGTTGAACAGATCCTTCTTTCTTCATTGTGTATTCTAGACTCCCTTGTGGTAGACTGATTGACTGTAAATATGTGAGTTTATCTCTGGGCTTTCAACTCTTTTCCAACATTCTGTGTGTGTGTGTGTGTGTGTGCGTGTGTGTGTGTGTGTTTTAGTACCATACAGTTTGATTACATTAATTTTAAAATATTGTTTAGACTTGTGAGTGTTTACATAATAACAAAATAAAATAATAACAAAAACATGGCCACTTTTCCTCTTTTTTGTCAGGATTTTTTTTGCTATTTGGGGTCTTTTGTGCTTCCACATGAATTTCAGTATTGTTTGTTCTGTTTCTTTGAAGAATGCCATGGGGTCTTGAAAATGTTTGCACTGATTTTATATACATATATATATACATATATACACATACACATATATACACATATATGTGTGTATATATGTGTATATGTATATATATGTGTATATATACACACACACACATATATATATATATATATATATGTTGCTTTGGATAGGATGGCCACTTTGACAGTTTGTTCTTCCAATTCATATGCAAGAATATCTTTGCAAACTTTGCATGTGTTTTCTTCAATTTCTTCTAACAATGTCTTAAAATTTCATGGTACACTTAGCTCTTGTTACGTTTACTTCTAGGAATTTAACTCATTCTAATTCTTAATAGAATTTTTCTTGACTTATCATCTAACTCATCAATAGAAACAGAACTGATTTTTGCACATTAATTTTGTACCCTGCTCTTTACTGAATTGGTTTATTATTTCAATTAGTGTTTCACTGAGCTCTTTAAAAATTTTCATGTATATAATCATGTTATCTGCTAATAGTGACATTTTTATTTCTTTCATAATTTGAATTCCTTTAATATCTTTTTCATTGTTCTCACTAAGAATTCCAATATGATGTTGAACAGTAGTAACAAAAGTAGATAAACTTATCTTATTCCAGATCTCAGAGAAATGCTTTCAAATTTTCATCTTTGAGTGTTGTATGTGGGCTTGTCAAATATAGCAGTGTGTGGTAGAATTTTGTTAATGGTCCATCCAGCCATTCTGTACCTATTTATTTTATTTTGTCATTATTTGGGGATTATTTTGCTTTTTCCCTGCAATTGATTATCTCTTGTATCCACTTACCCCTTCCTGTTAATCTCTGTGCCCCACAAGCTATTGTAACGTATTGTTCTAAGTGATTCTTTCTCTGTTCTCATCACCTTCTCTTTTCCTTGTAGAACACGTACTATCCTTACATTGAATTTTATAAAGAAATTATATAGCTCTTATAGTTATAGATTCTTCATGTTTTTTTCATAGCTTCTGCTGTATATTTGAACTACTTTAAAAGCACTTCCAAATATGGGAGCCTGTACAAATGCAGAAATGTCATGCAAGTAACCTTGATGAGAAAATTTCTACAGAAACCACTCATGGGCATGCCAGTGCAAGGTGTGCTATTCTTTCATTTTATCATGTACCCAGTATGTCAATGATGTGAATATTTGATAGGTTTCTTCAGAGGTAGGAAGGAAACCCTTTCTAGATTACCTTTTTTTTACTATTTTTGCCCGTGGAACCGCAGGTTCACGTTGCCTGGAGTACCACAGACTCAAGCAATCCCTAGTCTCAGCTTCCCAGGTAGCTGGGATTACAGGCATGTGCCACCATGCCCAGCTATTTTTTGGGGACTAGGTCTTGCTACGTGGCCTCAGCAAGACTCGAACCATGATCCCTGGCCCCAGTTGTGGCTTCCTAGGCTGCCACTTACAGGTATGCGCCACCATGCCTGACCTTAGATAACCTGAAACCTTTTAAGTTTCAGATTAATAGTGCTACATCCCTGGAAAGCAGATGTCCAGGAATGAGCACTCAGTATATTACAAATCAACAATTAAAAGGAAACCCCTCATCCTGGGGTAGGCTAGGGGACACAGGAAAATCTCGACTGGCCCAGATTAACTGAGTGAATAAAACACACACACACACACACACACACACACACACACACACACAAATGGTTTTCTCCTGAAAAATGAAACTCTGAGTTTCCAGAATGTATATCTCCAACTAGACAAGGTAAATTTTAACATAGACAACTTTGATGCATAGTCATCAAATGATAATAGTAACAGGACATCTGTATAAACTTTCTCTAGAAAAATTCCTGAAAATATCAAATGATTTCCTAGCAGACTACAAAATTCTCTGTGAAGCTCAGAATTTGAAGAGTTTTTTTCAGAGTCATTTAAAAGCTATTCCTGGGCGTGAGTCTCACTGATTTCTTAATAAGCTCACTGTGCTTCACTCAATTTACTTAAATAAAGACATGGTGGCTCACATATATCAGAATCCAAGCCTGAACCCTCCCAAAGTCAAGTTCCTCCCAAAGTCAAGTACGCCCTTAAATTTTACTCTTCAGAGCTCAAAGCCACATGGGGTCTGGGACCAAGTGGCTTGGTGTTTGGTTTTTTTGAGTTTTTGAGTTTTCTAAGAATACTACTTGTCCCATATTAGACAGCACATCCTCTGCTGGAGAGCAAAGAAGTTAATTGTTATCTCCAGCACAGAAATCTTGTCCCATTGGCAACTGCTAAAGGCAGAACTGTTTCTGGTTGTGGTTATGGGTTTTCCATATGAGTTTAAAAGGAAAAAGTTTACTCAGAATTTAAATGATCAGCTAATGGGAGCAGTCTTGACTGCCTCCGAGGGAAAAGCACAAAGGCGCCCTCTTATCTATGTGCTCAGAGTATTTGCATGAGTGGAAACCTGGCAGAGGTTTATGAAACTAGATGCTGTGCTGACTAGATGTCCCTCAAGAGAGCATTTCAACATATCTTTGTGCTGACCTGGCAGATGTTATGAAGGTTGAGCCTCTGCACCCTGAGTTCCTACAATTGACTGAAGCAGTTTTTAAGTAGGCTGAGACAGGTAAAGGTCAAACCCACACTGGGAACTTACTAAGCCGTCTAAGCTAGAGCAGCACATGTGGATTCCAAACAGCAATTTGTGAAGACACTAATTAAAAAGGACACCTATACATGTATGTTTATTGCAGCTCTGTTTACAATTGCCAAGATATGGAAACAACCCAAATGTCCCAAAAACTAATGAATGGCTGAAAAGCATGTGGTATATGTACACAATGGAATATTATGCATCAGTCGAGGAGGAAAACATATGTCATTTGCAGTAACATGGATGGAACTAGAAGGACTCATATTAGCAAAAATAAGTCAAAAAGAAAAAGAGAAATATAGGCTGGTCTCACTTATATGAAGGATATAGGATAAAACAAGCTAATGAATAAGAAAAATTAGAAACAACCAACAGAACTGAACTATAGAGTGAGAGGGAGGGAGGAGGAAGAAAACAGGGGAGGTGGAGAAACAAAAGATTAAGAGGTGCTAGGGAAAATGGGAGAACCTCAAGGTATACAATGATGCAATGAATATATGTATATGTAAGTACATATACATATATATAATAAAAATATGTTGCCCTGGGGAACTACAATAATGTATAACAAATGAAAAAAGAAAAAGAACAGCAGAACTAAAAAGAAAAAACAGTCACCTGGGGAGGTTCTATACCTGTAAACCACAAACAGCAATGTAAAGCAATAGTATCTCTGCCAAGACACATTCTCTGTCAAAGGTCAACACCCAAGCCCAGCTATCGCAATACCAACTGGCCCAAATCCACTCCTCCATCACGAAAGGACCATGAGAATAAGTTAGAAAGTGCAGCCCCAAGGCCTTCTCCAAGGTGACCTCGCCTGTCTCCTGCTGTTGCTGCTGCTTCCCTTAGCAGTGTACTTCAATAAACCCTCCTGCTCTGTTCTCCACTGTCTCTGGTGAATTCTTTTAGTCTTGCTCCTCTGACCTCAGCCCAATATATCTTCAAACTACATCTTTTTGTCCTCCAGCTTAACTAATGGCCTTTGTGAACTCCAGAAATCCGCCTCTGAGAAGGACATAACAGCTATGGATCCAAAAGAATGGGTTTCTATGATGAGAGAAAAATATGATTAGGGCCCAATCATTAGCCAGTACTGCCTGTAGAGGCTCCCAAGCCACTTTTGAATTATTCTCATTAACCCAACACCTCCAAATTGACTTTAGCACAATTGACATATGCTTATAAAACAGACTCTCTCTACAACATCCTGACCAAAGGCCCTCTCAGAAAGTCACTCTGTATCTCATCAAGAACTGGTTTAGAAGGGACATAAAATGCCAAGAGATAAATTGGAATTCTTCAAAGGAAATTTCCTTTATCACTCAATTTCTTTTGTCACCACAAGAAATGACAGGAATATTGCTAGAAAATTTGTTACATGGCATGAGAAATTCGTCTTCTAAAATCTCAAGAAGCAAAAGCTCATAAACTAGGCATTCTCCCTCACTGCACACTTGAACCAGTGGCAGCTTCCCTTTACAAACTGAGCGTGGGGTGAATGTGGGTCACTCGGGATCCTTGAGCTTCAAGCTAAGCCACACTAAGGAGAGAATGAAAATCCTCATAGTCTGACTTCTTGCCTATGAATTTTTAATTAAAACATTTGGCCTCACCTGAATTAGGAAATATTCAGTAATGGTGGAAGAGATGGCTCTAACCAGGAAAGAAAATACTTGGGATAGTCCCTTGAGAAAGGTACAGAGAGAAAGAGAGAGAGAGAGAGAGAGAGAGAGGGAGACAGGGAGGGAGGGAGGGAGGGAGGGAGGGAGGGAAGAAGGGAGGGAGGGAGGGAGAGAGAGAACTCATTGTAATTACAAGGTTAATGTTAGCTTCTATGTGTTCATCTCTGAGGAGGACTTGGTCATGCTGACCCTGGATCAAATCTGAAGGAATATACTGATTAGGCTCAATGGAATCCTGTATTGGGTCAGAGACATCTGAGGTGTGACTTCCTATAACATCCTAAGATTGTTTACACACAATACACAGGTTAGGGGTATGTTGCTGGTTTATATGTCTTTTGCCTTACCCATGAAGTATGATCTTGCATATTCCAGGTTTTGGTATAAAAGATCTCTTTCCTAGGATGTAGCATACCTCTAATTCAAAGAGACTCTGGTTATCCTGAGAACAAGGCAGTTTCCACAAGTATTGCCTGAGTATTTTCTTGACTGAAAAAAACCTGGGAGCTCTGTTTGGTGAGATGAATATGCATTCATCTCTGATATTGGCATCAAAGGTAGATGGAGTTTTGCTGTCCTCACTCTTTATTTGCACTAATGCCTGACTTGAGCAATCCCCATGGAGTTTCACTATTCTTTTAGGGCTCCCAACCATGTGTGATGGGTATGTGCCCCCAGAATGATGGCTAGAGTCTCCTCTGGTTGGGTTGTGAGTGTGGCCACTGTCTACTGCTGCTTTCACCTGAAAAACTAATTCTAAAGTGGCAGAACTGCTTTGTGTTCTCCCAGAAATGTGTTGAATCTAGAACTGGTAGTGACAGTTCCTCTGACCTACCACAGGGGAACCTGCATTTGACCACATGTTAGCATAGCAGCTCAAGACTGCTGGACCTGAACTCAGTTTCTGTGAAAAAGAAGCAGAAGAGTCCTGACCAAGGAGTGCTATTCATGATGTCAAAGAGGACTCTGATTTCATGTAAGTTGCAGATGGTAGGACTCAGGACCAAGAAAGCAATGGTGATGCTATGGCTGGACCTCATCTGGGGCAGGGAGTCTGTTTGGGCTGAGAACTGGGCAGGAGGACAAACAGAGTAAACAGGGGTTCCCTGGGTATCCCATGTGCACCCCTTGATCCATTTTAGTTCTTACCCAGGACAGTAAAGAACTTCCTGATAGAGATGAATCTAAGGATTTTCCTGGAGTAGAGAAACACAGCCAGCTGACCTCCAAGGATAAAGGTGGCAAAGCCAACAATGCATGGCATGATAGACAGGATCCCACTCTGAGGAAAGAGATGAGTGTAGGGCAAGTCATTATCCCATAGTAACATAGACTGAGCTGGGGAGAATTGTCTTATCTGTGATTATTCATTGTACCCACATCCCCTCTGCTACAGATTCTGTATTATTGGAACGATCAATATATAATTTTATTGCTTGCAGAAAAAGATTCATAAAATTCCATACAGGGAAAAAATGGACTAATTTTTCCTGCATATGTAAATTTCCCTAGGAAAATATGCTAAAAAGGACAAACTAAGTAGACTAAGTAGAAAAATAAGCAAAGAATGTGGACACACAATTTGTTGAAAAGGAAAAATACATGATTCTTAAACATCAAAATTACCCATTCTGAAAATTATAAAGTTACCATGAGATGATGTTTTACTTGGATATACTGGTACATATATTTGCATGTACTTGCAAATATTATTAGTGTATTCTAAAAGGCAATTTGGTAATAAGCCCACATAAGTGTATATATGGCCTTTACCCTTGAACAGAATATACAGACGTTTACACAAGAATTGCACAGATAAATGACAAAGGAACAAGATTTTGACTTCATCATTCCTCAACCAGTGGGTACAACCCAAATGTCACTTAGCAATTATATGCTGATATGACAGGATCCCATGGCACAGAATGTAAAGAAAAGTACCATGTATAGCATATAGAAATTTTGCTAAAATAGTTTAAAAAATAAGCCCATATGTGTAGGCTTGTATATTCATAAAAGAACAATGGGGAAAATTAATTTAAAAAACTACATGCCTTCAAATAAGGGGGAAAATATAAAAAAATTAAAAATCAGATAGCTTGCTCCCAACCATGACTACATAGGACAACGCTGTAAAGCCATAGAATAGTGCCTCTAGAGTACTCAGTGTGATTTTGAAAATATTCTTTCTGGGATTATTTCTATAGTTTGAAAAATGTTCTATCTCTGTGTATTTTATGCCTTCCTGACCCTTACATGGTCTATCCTGCTTTGTCCTCCAATGGTGGATTCTCTACTCTTATCAGAACCTTTATATGTGATTTGGTCACATTCTCAAAGGTTTCTGGTCAGAGTAATAATAAGAGAACATTAAAATATGTATTAAATAGTTCTAGCTAAAATCATAATCTTACAAAGATAAGATAATAATTTTTAACAGATTTCAACAGATTATGAATGAATCTAATTAGGATCCTTTGTGAGTTGAACTTAGAAGCAGGAGGAAATGTTGCGATGCTTCTAAAGTCTTCAAGCTGTTTTAGCTACATACTCAGATTCCCTAAACTTAAATGTGATTTTACAAGTCTCACACATGATAAAGTTCAATTATATAAAAATCCATACCTATTAGGATTTAGCTAAACATAAATGGCTTGTATCAAGAAAGCATGGCCAGCATTTCCTGACAAATAAGAAAATCAGAGATGGAAGATTTTAAAGGTATTGGCTGAGACCCAGAATACCTAGCTCAATCCCATTACTTCACTTAGTATCTCTGTGATGATGGTGTGGCGTATGGCTGATAAGCAGGATGCCAGTTACCTGACTGAGCAATTGATATCAGCTGACTTCTTTCCAGTGGGGGAGCCCATTTGACCCAAAATTGAATACTGACCTGTGATTGCCAAGACCTCCAAAAAAAAAAAAAATTCCCTTAGCTCTAAGGTCACTTGGAACCTATATTCCACCCATACTTAGAAAACATCGCAGTACCTGGGTTAGGCCTTGAACAACCCAAAGGACAATGAATAAGGTCATCCCCGCATCAGCTTCCAGTTGAGTGAACAGAGTTAGGACTGAGGAAAGGAACAAGCTAGCTCCCACCACATACTTGGCTCCAAATATTCCAGCCACATAGCCAGCAGGGATTGGCGCCAAGAACGAGCCATAGTTGATGGAGCTAAGGATGACTCCCTGGGTCTCAGGATCCCAGTCATATAAATGGGCCTAAAAGACAAATGGGACAGTACTGTTAATATTTGCCTAGAAAGGGAAATTTTTATTGAGAGGACTTTAGAGGCAAGAAAATTATAATACGTAACAATTTTCTTTCTTGTCTCTCAATTCCACTAACCTAACAGTTAGATTTAGCATCAGTTGAAAAAAAAGAAAAGAAAATTAAGAGAGAGATAAAACTGACTCCTTCCCCATGCACAATTTCCCTGACTACACAGATAAGTGACAATTTAAATATAAAGGCTTACAAAGAAATAATCCTATAAAAGAGTAAGCATCATGTGTAGGTAATAAAAAAACTAAGTGAAGAAAGAAAGAGGAGAATAGTAAATATGTGGAATTTACGTGTAGATGTTTTTATCATTTTAGGGGAAGAGTTTATATCCACTAAATGGTAAAATCTGTTTTAGCATTTAATCTAATTTAATTCAAATTTAATCCTTGCTAGCACATGGACACTAAATAGGGACATTATCTCCACAGATATCATTTTCTTGTGTAACATAAAAGATAAATAACCTTCAGGTTTAAACCCCTTGAATTAGTGGAAGAGCCCAGTCCTATTAAACTTGCAATTACCTTGAATCCCTTAGGGTTTCCTTTTGGTTTTCTGGGATATCAGTAGGAGACCCTTCTGTAGATGTATCAGATTGACTGGGCAGAGCTGTGTGGCTCACCGTAGCCAGCACGACGATGCTCAAGTTCATATGTTGGGTACAAATTGAAAAGTTACAGAGAAGCAAGATGGAGGCCAGTCCATGTTGGACTGAGCAACAGTCTGAGGTAAGAAGGCACAGAAAGTCTTATAGGTAGACATTTTACTCCCACTTCTCTTGGGCCAGAAATGGCCAAACATGACATTCAGTCTTAGAGCTCAAATGTTCTATTTAGACTGAGCACCAAATAGTTCCTCCTGATAAGAGCAGCTAATTGCTTAAGATCTTAATCCATTAGCTACAAAAACCAAAGTCTTTTGCACCCTAAATTTTACAGTAATCATTTCCAAAATAAAGAGGTTTTGTTATATTTTACATCCTCCCATACAAAAATCCATTGGTGTGGGCAGGTCTGTCTTGATTATGTTGAGTGATAGCCCTGATGAAGACCTTTCTCTGCCAGATTCAGCGTTGAAATTCATTACTCACCAAAGATGTGATCCATCCTTTTTTTTAATGCAACACTCAAAAAGAAAATCTAATATTAGAGTTTTATCATGAAGGTCATCCAACCCAGATCCAACACTGTATGATGATAACCCTTTAAAGTACAGTTTAAAATTGCTGTTTCATCTCCAGACTTCAGGTAGTTCAGATTCATACTCTGCATCTATCAGATGATTTTCATCTTTGGGGTACTGCATTTGTTTTTTTTTTTTAAAGGTGACTTTCTCATGATTTCCAGAATTATCTCAGGAAACAGGAATTCCCTTGCCAACCCAACAACATTTTCTCAAGAATACAAAAGAAGCCCCTTTTATGGGAGAAAGGCCCATTCTGGTCACCACAAAAGCAGAGAGGAAGAGCAAAGACTCACCTTGGGAGGTAGTGCAGGGTCTTCATTCATTTTAAAAAAACTTTAAGTCTTTGAAGTTTTTTTCACTCATAATAGGTAAATGATTATCTAAAACTTTTAGCATTTATGTTACCAAATGGAATGATTTTATTGGATTCATGGTTTATTTTTATCCTTTGTGAAATGAGCACATATCAAATATGTTAAATCTTTCACATTCCACAAAAAAAATGGTGTTACATGTACCCCATTTTCCATTAAGCATCATTTGTGCCTTCTAATAGACAATGATACTCTACATCATTGTCACCTTCAACCTCTTTGGGGTTATTATATTTTCTTTTCGATGCAGCATGTATTGTGCCTTTTGAAATCTCCATCAACTTCCTGCTTACAGAATAATTTTTTCCACAAAGTAGAATCAACATAATTTGGTTGACTCAAACGATTTCTGTGATTTTTCCAGTAATAGCTCTTTGTAAAAAGTTACTGACTTTTCCATGAAAAGCGATACCAGGTAACTGTGCTCCTTTGCAATTGTAAAACATTTCAGAAGACTCACTCTATGTTCTGTTTCCTTATCTACAATTCTCTCTTGACCCTGTTGAAGATAAAAGCCCTTTGCAAAAATCCAAGACCCACTTCCACACTGCAAGTCCAGTGGTGACTCCCCACATTAGTCTGTGGATTCCTCAAATTCCCCCACTTATATCTAGGAGCCTTGTTTGCTAATGGTTACACACCATTCTAGTTTCATTTTTCCTGCGTCTTCTATGTCATTATTGAATTCCTTTTTACTGAATCTTTGCTTTTCTCTACCCTCTAGTGTTAGAGGATGACCACATCCAGAACTATGTCCTTGAACTTCTCTCCTAGCACAGCCAACAGTTATATGATCTTATAGAGTGTCATTTCTTAGATGGTCTATTCCCAGATTTCCAAACTTTCTCTTCAGCAGCCTTCATCCTTCATTTAGCTTGCAAAAGCTTGGACTTGGGTTTATTTCCTAAGTGATTTAGCTTTACAGAAATTATTTCTTAGACTCCTTTGCTCTGTTCCTCTGACTAAAAACTAAATTTTAGTAAAATAAACTTTTACATATCTGTTTCTGTGCTTATTATTTATTTCAATATTGTTACTGGGAACTTGATGTAGTACATTAGGTTAAAATCTATTAAAATATGCAAATATCTAGAGGATCTCACAACCATTGCCATTTTTACCTTTTTTCTTCACCATATATTTATTTTTTAAAATGTCCATAGTCAAAACTGTTTTTCTTTTAAAAGTTTATCATGAATGAATTATTTTGTACATGTTCTATTACAATCTTAAATAACCTTACTTATAAAAAAAATTAGGGGAAAATTAAGGTAGTTATGAGTGCAAAGTATTCCCAAATTTGAGTTTAGTCTTCTTAATTGATTGTAGTAGTTCATTTCATATAAATATTTTTTACCTTCTTAATGTGATTTTTTTGATTCATTCTATTGTTACTGTTTTGGGCTGAGATAATGAATATTTCTTTTTTATATTAAATAATTTATTTACATATAAATTTCACATCTTTGTGATCTCTGGGGTTTGCCCCCCCCTCCCTGACTGTTCTCACCCTGTCCCCCCACCCCCAAGTTGTGTAGTTTGATTTGGTTGTTGGTTTGTTTTGACTTTTCTTCATGACTTTTTGTTTATCTTTCCCATGTCCCATATAACAGTGAAACCATTTGGTGTCTTTTTCTTTTGACTTGTTTCTGCTAATACGACTTCTTCTAAATCCATCCACGTTATCATAAAATCGTCTAATTTGTTATTTTTAATTGATGAGTAATATTCCATTGCATTATATACAACACCTTTTTCATCCAGCCATCTGTTTTGGGACATTTAGGTTGCTTCCATGTCCTTGCAATTAAAAATAGTGCTGCAATAAACATCCGAGCACAGGCATCCCTTTTTACAAGCATTGAGGTCTCCTTAGGGTAGATTCCCAAGAGAGCAATTGCTAGGTCATATGGTAGTTCCATTTTCATTAATTTGAGGGTGCTCCATGCAGCTTTCCATAGAGGTTGGACCAGTTTACATTCCCACCAGCAGTGTAAGAGTGTCCCCTTCTGTCCACATCCTTGCCAGCATTTGCTGTTGCCCGTTTTATGGATATGGGCCATTCTTAGAGGTGTAAGGTGATATCTCATTGTGGTTTTTGATTTGCATTCCCTTATTGCTAGTGATGTTGAGCAATTTTTCATGTACCTGTTGGGCATTTGTATTTTCTCTTTGGAGAAGTGTCTTTTTAGTTCTTCTCCCCATTGTTTGATTGGGCTTCTTGTTTTCCTTTTGTTTAGTTGTCTGAGTTCCTTGTGGAACTTCTTCATTATTAAACCTTATCACTCTTGTGGAGGGCAAATTTTTTTTTCCTATTCGGTTGGGATTCATAGTTTTTTCTGTTGTCTCTTTTGATGTACAGAAGCTTTTTAGTTTGATGTAGTCCCATCTGTTTATGTTTTCCTGACTGCTGTGTTTTTTTCGTTCATTAAGGTAGCTTGGTGTCCTTTTTGCTTCCTGTATGTCCATTCTCATTTCTTTCTTCAGATTTGGGAAATTCTCTATTATTTCATTGAAAAGCCTTTCGGAATCTATGTCTTTCTCTTCTCCTTCTGGGATTCCAATTACTCTTATATTTGTTTTCTTTAGGGTATCTGACAGATCTCTGATTTTTTCTTCTCTCTTCCTACTTTGTTTTCCCTCTCTCTTTTCCTTTCTCCATCCTCTATACTTCGGTGTCCTCTAGTGTGCTAATTCTTCTTCTATTTCTTCCAATTTGTTTTCCTGGCTTTTCCCTGCATTTTTGAGCTCTTCTATTTCTCCTCTTAGAAACTGTATCTCATTCAGCTTTTTATTTAGGGTTTCAATCTCATTCTTCTGTTTGTGAATGATATTGCTCCTTTTGCTGCATTATTTTTTATATTTTTCTACTTCTCTTAGTTCATTGAAAGTTTGTGACCTTTTGCTTTCCCTTTTTCCCCATCTTCCCTTGCCTCTTTTAATGCTTTTAACAAGTAGATTCTGAATTCTTTGTCTGACATATATAGCATTTCTTCCATGTCCTTCATGTTGGTTTCTGCTGACTGTTTATCTTTTGGTGGTGAGTTATTCTTCTTAGGGTTTGCTTGAGTATTTGTATTCTTCCTCCTTCCCGTGTTTTCCCTTTGGGCTTGTTCTACGTACTGATTCACTGCTGTTCTAGAATTAGATGGCATAGTGAAGCCAACCAAGTTCTGGTTATTTTTGCCTTTGTGCTTTTGCTGCTGTGGTGGATATTTCTTGTTTCCGTTGACAATTTGGGGGGATAAGTTCCTTTTTAGTCAGTGGATGTGGTGTCTATATGTGGTTTCTATTATATTGTCTTTCTTTTTTTGTTCCTTTTCCTCTTTTGGATTGATGGGTTTTAAATGTTTCTCAGTGCCCCCCGAGCATTTGGCTTTATTTAGTGGTGTGTCTAGGGTTTGTTGTATAAAACTTTTTGGTTGGGAGTGTCTTGACAGACTTGGGTAGTCAGTGTCTTTGTTTCCCTAATATGCAGTGCTGGCACTTCCAGCCAGCTGTGTTGTGAGCAGTTTTTCTCACTCGAGTTCCTGGCATTAAAACTCAATCTTTGGTAAACTCAGTTCAAACATGGGACCCTCCCATGTGTGTTACCTTAGCAACAAGAGTCAGTCGTGTGAGGCAGGGCCCTTTCAGGTCCCTGTGCTGTGAGCAGCTTTTCCTGCTGGAGTTCCTGGTGTTAAAACTCAGTCTTTGGTAAATTCAGTCCAAATGCTAATGAATATTTCTTAACTGAGAAAATCTATGGCTAAGTTACTGTGTCAGAATAATTGGTGATTTTATTCTAGGTATTTTGGGCAATCAATAATAATATCACCTGAGGTTAATATTTTTTTTCTTTTCTTGTACAATTTAATTCTTCTCTTCATACCCAAATCATTTTCAACAGACTTTTCAGAACAAGATTAAATAATGGTTTAAAATCACTATCCATTTTTCTCTATGACTTTATAAGTTATAGACACTTTTTCTTCTTAAACAATAAATTGGTTTCTTATTTAAATAGATATAGTTTTCTATGTTAACAAGCTGCCTTTCTTTTCTCTTGAGTTGAAAAAAGTAAAAAAAAAGACTGTAAATTGATTTCTGTCGAATGTATTTGTATCTTCTACTGAGATAATTGTATATTTTCTCTGATTCATCAATATATTCTACATTGTAATATTGAAAGCAGACTTCCATTACCAATAGTAGACTCTTCTATCAAATAAGTTATTATTACAAGAAGAATAGGATGATTGATATAATAATTGAGGATTATATTCAGTTGTGAAAATCTTAGCATCCAAAACTAAATTGCAATGCCAGTTTGTAATTTGTGAAGCTCATCTGATAGTAATAAATCACAGGCATGATTTCCTTATGGAAACAGTATTTTGCTTAGAACATAAACAGGACTGGGAGTTTCTCCACCACTTCCAGATGCAGGGTTCTAGATTTTATCAACCTCCTGGGTATGAGATCAGATGTTACCAAATATCTATTTGGACTACTATTATCATGAAAACCCATGTATTGAATAAGTCTTACTTGATATTTGTAATCAAAATGCAATTATGCTTTCACCCTTATATTTGATTAAAAAACAATTCCCAAAACTGCAGAAGAGTTTCAAGATTAGTACATTTACTCTTTTTCCTTAGACACTGAGATTGAGTTGCTGGCATGATGGCCTCACCAACAAGTCCTCCTTCAACATTTCCATAAATGAGGTCATTCTCTACATGACATCAATGTCAGATAAGTAGTATCCATACATTACCACCATATAGTCCTCTGATTCCATCCACATTGCACCAGTTATATGAATAAGATTCTTTTTGGTAAAAGAAATTATCTGAAATATGTCTTTAGAATCTTAAATTGCATTAGGTTGTCATGTCTTTTTTGAGTTCTTAACTCTGGAACTGTTCCTTAGCCCTTCCTTGGGCATGATGACAAGGATAAAAATGCGGACCAGTTTTTAGCTGATCTTTTTGTTTTGTTTTGTTTTGTTTTAGAATCTTCAGGGAGGTTTCTTCAATATTGTCCCATAATTATATTCAGGGCATTTAGAAAAAAAGCCATTCTGGTGATGTAAATTCCCTTTACTTGATGTCAATGATATCTGTCAGGTTTTATCTCTGCAAAGTTACACCTCTTCTCATTGAAAATATACTACTGTAAGACACCACTTCTCAATGAAGAACAGTCTGATTAAGTGAAGGAACTTTGAGAATGTATATATTCCAATTCATATAAGAATTCCCATTGATTTACTTATTTCAGTGCAGGCTCATGGTTGTCCATTTTTCAAGACTTTACAAGGACATTATTATGTTCAGGACACTATTATTGGCTTTGATGGCCAACTTGTCTCAGATTTGGCCTGTGGCTCTTCATCCTTCTTTGAACATGTCTATACTTTCTGGCATAACACATCATTCTGGAGTCATTTGCATGCTTCTTCACTAAACTCAGGAATCAACAGAACAGGTTTCTGTTTCCTGTTAAAGTTTGAGAATTATATTTAGAAACCTCAGGCTAGAGGCTAGATGGGTTCAAGGCTATTGGATTTATACTAGACACAGGTTCATTAGGAGAAAAAGTTAAAGACTACTTACCAATCCAACACCACCAATTGCATTCTAATTGTCTGCTTCTCAATATTTATAGTTCCTTTTCCCTAGCATATAATTCTTTTTTAAACATTTGATCCATTCATTTTTGTCTAATAAATGTAACAACTATAACACAATCTTTTGATTATTTAGGCATCATGAAATTATTACCACAAACTAACACATCTGTCACCCCAACATAGTCGCCGCTTGCGTGGGTGTTTAGAATATGTATTTACTTAATCAATCCCTCTACCTGCCACTGCTCTCTCCTTGCCAACACCAGCCTTTTACTTTCCCAGATGCCCTCCTCATCCCTCTCCTATTCCTGCACCCCCTCATATACTGCCCCCTTGTAGATGCCCTCCTTCCCTGCCCACACTCCAACACCTGCTCCAGGCTTCTCCTTCCAAAATGGAAATCTTCATCTCTCTGGGCACTAATACCCTACACTTAGTGTGAAATAAATTAAAACTGGACACTGTTTAATGTGGTGAGGACAGACATGAATCTCTGAATCCAACTGCAATACGGAAAGAGTCTAACATGACTGAACACAATTGTACTTTGTACAAAAGTGGTGGCATATTCAGGGGAGGAGAGGAATGGAGTAGGGGTAATAGCCTGTGCTCTGAAGTCAGGGAAGTGAAAGCTTGCAAATAGACAGGAAAGGGGTTGACCCATGTGAACTTCAGCTGGTTTTACTGATGGTGCTCACAGAATTTGGCTCCTAACCACACAGAGGCTCACAGTCAGGGACTTTTTTCCAGATATGGACTGGAACAAGTAACAAATTCTTTCAGCATCTTTGAGTTTTCTCAGATATGTGCTTTAAGGGGGGTTGGCATCATCCAATGAATATGGTTGGAGACTGCGGGAAACTGCTAGTATTTTCCTGGTATCGTTTGAAAAAAATTTCTCAAGAGATGAAGAGGGGAGAGGAGGGTCTTGCACTTTCCTTTTGAACTGTTCAGTGAAGAAAAATGCAAAATCAATATTCCTCCTCCCTCCATTTTTAAAGTATTTTTCAGTAACCAATAGTCTGTGGTCATCTGAATTAGCAAACATCCACCCCCAATTAGATCACTGAAATACTCATTCCAAATGAATTTAGTGCATCATCTAGCATTCAAGTGTAGAATTCCTGCCTTGGTTCCCCAGCTCTGATAAAGTTGCAGGAAGTCCACCTTCTGCAGTGAGAGAATTGTGAATGACACGTGGGTGATGAAGCTAAAATAAGTGGTGCCATTACAGACTGCCAGTAAGAAAGATAGCTTGCTCAGACATGTTTGGGAGCAGGTGGGAAGGTGCAGTGTGGGAGGAGTCTGGCATGAGAGAATAAAGAGGGCCTGCAGGAGTGGCAAGGAAGTGGACATTGGGGCCTTTGTCTGGTAGATGGGCTGCAGTCTGGGGAGAAAGGGGAGATGTTGATGACCTTCTGGCCCAGACTTGCAATAGCTCAGAGGATGAGAATGCTAGGATTTGGTTAAATGCAAGTACAGGCCTACAGTTGGAAACTGAAATTTGGACCTTGGATAAGAGGATAGCATGCTGAAAAAACTTGGAATCTGTGTTCATGGACAACACTGGATTTGTGTTTGCTGAAGAAACTTGGAATCTGCATTTGCTGGGAAAGTTTGAAAACTTGGAAAAGTTTGGAATTTGGAAAAGACTTGCAAAACAGTTGCCTCTGAAGAGAGGAGAGCTTTCTGGAAAACTGGACTTTGTGTTGAATACCTGCTTTGGTTTTGGAGGTATTTACAAGACCTGTTTGGTCTTGTGCTTTCTTTGAAATTCTCATTTCAAGTTTGGAAGAGCAGGAGGGGACCATCTAGGAACACATATGTCTTGGAACTCCTGTGAAGTTTACTTAGGATTCTGAGACTGAATATTAGCCAGGGTAAGACAAGAGGCCATGATTGATCTTATTTTCTATTTACAAATAAATCCTGTTTATGTTTTTCATAAAACTTGATCTATCTTATAGCTATGCCTACACAGGTAGGAAGGGACCAGAGGGAATGTCTGGATAGCTACCAGATTCTCTCTATTGCTAGTAGAGGTGCTTATTTGCATCCTGTTTCATGACCACTTTCTTTTTTTAAAAACAAACATTTATTAAAGGTACATTGGTTTATAACAAATATTTTTCAGTTGTACATCATTATAAATATAAAAAGTTCAAGGTTCATATAAACTCTTGTGTTACGAGACAGGGATTAAGACCAAGTATTATAACAATATATACTTCCATCATGCATAACACTCAGGAAATTACAAGGAACATAGAACTCTATGCCAGGACTGGAGGTGAAAACAAATGTGTATTTCTCAATATGTCATGATCACAGTAGAGAGTGGATATCACAGAAGAATTCAAACACATCTATGTTTTCAATTGCTCACCAAAAAACAGCTTGCTTTTCCTTCTCTTATCCTGTAAAATCCAGGAAAACCTCTAGTTTTACAAAGTCAAGTCTCTGAGAAGATACTGTAAACAAAGTCAATTCAAATTGAATGGGTAATCAGTGAAGATGTGAAAAGGTCACACAGGGCCCTGGGTGTCAGGTGTCACTCAGCTTGATCTTAAGTGAGTGAAGGTCTATTGTTTTGCCCAGTCCTGGACCTGAGCCTGGCCAAAAATGAGGAAGAAGACCAGGCCTACTATGTCAATGGCACCGCAAAGGAAGAAGATATTTCTCCAACCAAGCTCTGAATCCTGGAGGCATGAAGTGACAGGTTATTAGCATCTCCCCATTCGAGTCCCTCCCATGTCCTTGTAGTGATTCTGGCACCATGTACTCCAATCCCACCATCAACTCAACTCCAACCTCCAGGGGCTTCCTGATTGTTCCTGGAATGCTGCTGCTATGCTTCCAGTTCATTTCCCTTTACTTATATAGTCTCTTCCACAAAGTGATAGGTTCCATTCCTTGCTGATTTGTTTGAATGTTACTTTTGTCGGTGATTGCTTATAAAATGCAAACTTATACTCTTCTGTGCCTCCCTAAAATATCCACTACTTATTCTTTGCTTTGTACTTCCCAGCCACCATTTAAGGTACCATATTTCACTCATTTATTTAGTTCTTGGTTGGTTCCTTTCTTAAAATACATGCTTCTCAAGGGTAGAGACTTGAACGCATCTTACTGACTTAAACGATGCATGGCAAATGTAGATGTTCAATGCATATATGTTGAATGGATGGACGGATGGACGAATGAATGAGTGAAAAAGAGGGTAAAAATAGTAGCTAAAAAGAAAAATAACTCAATGTGATAGAAGTATACTTATACTTTCTGTTCAATTTTCAGTCACATTACTGACTTTCTGGTGGAAACTTAAGAATGACTCTCATGTGAATATCATATATTGTTCTTCACATACAGGCTGTATCAATAATATCCTTTGAAAATATTCAAGTCTTCTGCTAAATGTTATTTTGCAACTCATCTCCAAATATAAGAAGTTTTAGATGTGAAAAAAATAAAGCACCAATCAAGCAATGCTGAACACAGGAGGATGTTTGCAGATGGACGTAATAGGGTAAGTTGCAGTGTTTCTTCACTCTGTCATTCAGCAGATCACTCATCCATTTTGCAAATATTTGTTCACTTATGGCATAAGTGGGATTGTCTGGTACATTTATCAAGGTGTTAGTACTGAAAACACCACATCCCGAAAACCAGATGTCCCAGCCAATCAAAATGGTCAGAATAAATGTCATAAATGTTGCTAATTTTTTTCTGAATAACACAAGAAGCTCATCTTCCAAAAGCTCTTAAATCATAAACTCATAAAATGGAGCATTTGAGCATCTCCACACCTGAACCTGAGGGACTTTCACTGTAAAAGTTGAGCCTAGACCAAATGTGGAGTGTTCAGGGTTCTTGAGCTTCACATTAAGCCACATGGAGGAGGGAATGGAAATGCTTGTAGTGTGACTTCACCAGGTAACCTCTGTAGATTTCTCTTAAGATATTTGAGCTCACCTGTTTTATGAAATATCCAGAAACAGTGGAAGAGATGGCTCCTGCTGCATTAGAAAATACATCTGATAGTCCCTTAAGAAAGGCACCATACCTGAGAGAGTCAGAGACAGAAATAGAAAGAAAGAGAGAGAGAGAGGGAAAAACTTGCAGTACAAACCAAATATTAATCTCAGCTCCTCTGTTACAACTTGTGATAATCTCTGGGGATCCCTGGGCTGTGTTGAACCTTACTGAACCCAAATGCACAGATTAGTGGTTGGTAGAATCCTTTCTGAGGATGTGAAACTTGAAAGGGTTAACTGTAAATAACTTGTGGACATTGTGTATACAAAATGTAAGGTGTATACTTTGATTTCATTTATATATTCTCTTGGTTACTGCTATGGATTCTGATTTTACAAAGCATCTTTCCTAGGGTGTAAAATGCTGTATTGGCTACCCCAAGGCCAGTGTATCTCCCCCATACATTGTCTCATGAGAAGACATGTGAAAGGATTCTATGAGCTTTTTGATAAGCTCAGTCATCTCGATATTTACCAGAATCACAGGTAAGTGTTCTTTTGCTGTCCCTACATGCACCTGCACTAACACCTTACTTGAGCAAGGCTTATGGAGTTTCACAAGTCCTCTCAGAAGCCCAGCCCTGTGTGGGACTGCATGCCCCACACATAGATCCCTGAGAGTCTCATCTGGCTGTGCTGCAAGATTATTCTCTGTCCTCCTGCTTTGGACAAAATATCTAAGTTCCTAAGATTGAAGGACCAACTTTGGGTCCTTCCAGGAACTATTTAGATGCAGGACTGGTGCTGATATTTCCCATGACCTGTTACAGGTGCCATTCACATATTACCTTTCTGTAGAGCAAGGTTATCTGTAGGACCTGAAGTGAGCTTCTATGAGGATAAAGGGAAAGAGTCCCTACCTAGGAGCAATATCCACGAAGTTAAGAAGGACTCCTGCTTCGGACATGATGCGGAAGATGGGAGCCAGTAACAAGAAGGCAATGGTGGTGCTGTGACTGGATCTCACCCAATGCAGGGACAAGTGGAGGCCAGTTGGGATGAGAACCGCTGAACAGAGGACAAACACAGTCAACAGGAGCTTTCCCTAAGCACCCCATATCCAACCCCCATCCATGTCTTTCTTACCTACGGCAGTGAAGACTTTCCTGATAGTGATGAGTCTAAGGATTTTTCTGGAGAGGAGAAAATCAGTCAATTGGCCTCCAAGAATAAGGCAGGGTAATCCAGCCAAATATGGCAGGGCAGAGAGTATCCCACTCTGAGGAAAGAGATGAAAGAGGGACATGTTAGCCCCATAGTAGCACAGACTGACCTGCAGTGGGTTGTCTATCTATGTCTATTTACATATATGTCACTTTAATATAAACTCCATGTTACTGGCTTAAGCATTATCATTTAAATGCTTGGGGGAAAAGATCCTTATTGTTCTTGATGAAAAATAAAGGAACTAGAGCTTAAGCATGTATAACAATAATCTGGAGAAAAAAAAATTAACAAAACTGGGTAGAAAATAGGAAAAGAATATGAAGACACTATTAGTAGAAAAAGGAAAAATGTATGTCTCTGAAACAAAAAAATATACCCAAATTCATAATAATTAAACTGCTGTGAAATAAAACTTTACACAAATAAAATTGGCAAAATCAACAAAGCCTTGATTCTAATACACTGAAATTTACAGGAAGTCATACAGATGTGTGACAAGGGACAAGGTTTTCATCCCACCATTGCTCAATCATGGAGCCAGATGTCTCCTGGCTAGGATCTCATATGCTGGTATGACAGAAACCCTTGGCACAATATAGAAAAACAGCAACCTATGAGGTTTGTATAGACACATGTTAAATTAGTTCAGAGAATACGATTCTTTTACATAGGCATGTATCCTCATAAAGAAACAATGGGAGAAATTATGACAAATCCATAAGTAAGTTTGATTCGTGGGTGAGCTGGGAGAACTGAAAAACTAGGGACAGGAATGAAGAGGGTTTTCAGTCTTTATTCATTTTATTTTAAAATGTTTGTATGTTAAACCGGGCATGGTGGCTCGTGTCTGTAAATGACAGCTTATGGAGTCGCGACTGGGTCTGGGGATCGCGGGTCGGGTCCTGTCCGGGGCACATATGATCCTCCTCAGCCTTGGTATCTGAGGATGAATGCCCATATGGCATCACATCTCAGAAAAATCAGTCCTAGCAGCAGCCTCTGCATGCCTCTGTCTCAGGACTAGAGTCCTGGTGGCCTGGAAGACTCATCATCTTACTTTCTGACCTGTGTGCTGATTTTTCTGCTGCTTCTGTTTCCCCTCCACCTTTGGGTAGACCCACTGCCTCTGTGTCCTTGGACTGTGTGATCTCAGCTCTCCTGCCTCCATGCCTGGAGGAGCCCCAGACTCTGACCTCTCTTGAGGGGCCAACACTGTGAAGCAGTTAGCATGTTCAATCAGGGCACCCAGGCAACATGGGAACCTGCTATGCGCACAAAGGGTCAGAATAGCAATAATTCAAGCTCATAATGTCTGATTCACTATTTCCCACTTTTAAAAAATCCACTTAGCAAGTATTGCAAGGCTCCTCTCAGGCCATCAGAGCATTTGTTCGTTTGGTGAAATATCAGAGAACTGTACACAAGTAGGCACCTTCGTATATGTTGTACTTGAATGAAACGGTTTCTTAAAAATATCCACTTTTTTTATATAAGTCTTAATAGGAACATCTATCCTGTCAGTCATGTCTCTCAGCATGTTATTGTATGCTTCTAAGTCACAGCTTTCTCAAAGAGACACTGAATGGTTTCAGTGCTTTTTTGTTTCGGCTAACAGCAGAGCATCATACAGGAAAATATTGATAGGATTAAACATAACATTTTCTAAGCTCCCTCAAAAATGGGACATACTTTGGATGTCATAGTGACCAAAAAACAAATATCTCTGCCCCAATAGACAGTAGATTACTTCTCAGTGATTCAGAACCTCTGAGTCAGAGTACAAGTGAGTCGCATTGCCTTTCCTACAAGATCTTGGGGCCCAACCCCTGAATATTGCAAAGACAGAAAAGGAAAGAATTCCAGAAAGACATATTTAAACAGAATAGAAAGATTTTTCTCTATATACTTACATCTCTGAAGTTCATTTGTAGTTCAGAGGTCAAGTATGTCGGTGTATATGCCATTGAGGTGTAATTACGCCAGTATATGGTGAAGGAAGAGACTAAAACTGACCAAAGTGGCAGAGATTTGATCATAGCCTTGATAGGGAGAGACCAGCCTGGCAATTGAGCCTAGAAGAAAGCACATAACAATGTCGCCCCCCCCCAATCAGAAGACAAAAGCTTTGCTCTCCTGTACATCTCACCTCCAAAAGGCAGGCACACATGGGGAGATGACCAAGATCAATGCACCTGTCCAGCCAGTGATGCCGTGATGTAGTCCTTCTCTCTGGTGCTGATACATGGGTGATTTGAGGGATCCTCATAGACAAGGGTGAACCAGACAAGAGAATAGGCACAGCCTAGGCTACCTGAGAGAAGAGATAAATGGCTTGGAGTTTTTTCAGTTTTGCTTTATCCGCATTGCAGTTTTGCACTGAGGCAATTCCTCTGTCCTGCAGTCTCTCCTCATCTCATTGATTCTCTAACCCAATCATTACTTCATCTGTGATTAAATCATAGTTCCCCAATTTTCATGTCACAGAAACAATAGTAGATATTTATAACTTTATCAGATAAATAAACATAACTAAAAATGGAGTCATGCCAGATAACATTTTCAACAACTTGTAAAAATAAGCCCTCTGGGGTCCTTTGTGGATTCAGATGAGAATCATGACAAAAATGTCTGCTTTAAGTCCATCAGGTTATTCTAGCTACAAATTCAACCAGCTGAAACACTTTGCAAGCCTCACTATATGGTTAGGATCAAATGCTGTCAACTTGGTCTATATAAATAACCATCTCTACTAACATTTGGCTAACCATAGGTAAACTTCATCACAGAAATCCTGCCCATAATCTTTGTCATAATCATAAAACAATAAAGCAAAAGTCTTAGATCTATGAGCACAAACTTACCAAAGATATAGAAGACATAAGGCCACCCAATGGACTGGCAGAGAATACCGCCCACAGAGAGGATGATGAAGATCCCCATTGGTGCCCCTAAACAGAAGAGGTGAGATAATTCTGGGTGGAAGGTCAGGCTTGGGAATTTATGTACTTCCCACAGATCCACATTCCATACAAAGCTGAGCTCACAGTGACTAAGGGTGTGGGTTGAGGCCCAGACTATCTAGCTTACAACCCTACTCCTTCACTCAGTAGCTGTGTGATGATGATGCAATACATAAGTGACAATGAGGGACCATTACCTGCTAGAGCAATGGTGATGAGTTGACTCCTTTCCAGAGGGGGAGCCCATTTGACCCAAAATGAAAACTGACCTGTGAATACTATAACCTGGAAAAAAAAAGTTCCCTTCTTAGCTCTATAAGGTCACTTGGAACCCATATTCCACTCATACTCAAAAAACATCGTGGTACCTGGGCTATGCCTTGGACAACCCGAAGGACAACAAGCAAGGTCACCCCAGTATCAGCCGCCAGTGGAATGAACAGAGTCAGGACTGAGGAAAGGAGCATGCCAGCTCCAATCACATATTTGGCTCCAAATATCCCAGCCACATAACCAGCAGGGATTGGAGCCAAGAGTGAGCCATAGTTGAAGGAACTGAGGATGATTCCCTGAATTTCAGGGTTCCAATCATACACGGGCACCTAGAAGACAGAGACAGCACCATGAAGCTACAGATTATATATATGTATTATTATATTTATATATAATACATATATAATACATATATTATTATGCATATATTATGATATATGCATAATAATATAATATTATTATATTTATATGTGATACATATATATAGGACCTCGGAGGAATATATATAGGTCCTCAAAGTAAATATATATTTATTTTTATATAAATATCTATATTCATATATCTATATATTCTTTTCACCACTGTTTTCATCCCTCTCCAATTGTTGCAGTCCACTATATTTATCTATAGTATACACACATATATGAGATTACAATATTACTGTCCCTTTCACCATGCGCCAGTAGTAAATTTAGCTGACCAGTTCATACATAAAAGAGTCTAAACTGATAAGAAACCTGCAATAAAAGTATCACAGGCAAAGTAAGAACATGAAGAATGAAAATATATACATAAGTCTGTGAAACCTACTATGTGATGGTTTTCACTTTGTGTGAAAGAAATTATGTCTACTAAGTTATCAAATATGCCCTTTCATTCTAAGTTTTGTTTGTACATGTGGACACTAAGTAAGGATTCAATCTCCTTACTTATGTTCTTATGTAATATAGTTCCTGCCACATAAAAGGTGCTCAATAAATCATCCTCTAACTAAAACCATTCAAATTTAACAAACAGTCCAGGGTCTCATAAACTTACCACTGGTTTAGGTGCCCTTTGCGATTCATTCTGGTTGTCCTGGGTATAAGTGGGAGGTCCTTCTGTGGAGGCATTGGGTTGGCTGGGTAGGGTTGTGTGGTTCACCATAGCTGGCATTGTGATGCTCAAGTTCATTTGTTGGGTGTAAATTAAAAAGTTACAGAAAAACACGATGAAGGCCAGCCAATGTCGGACTGAACAAATTCCTGAGGTGAGAAAGTACAGAAAGTCGCCTTAGCAGGTGCTTTTCTGCTACCTCCCACAAGCCAGAAATGGCCAAACATGACATTCAGTCTCTGAAGCAGGAATATGGAGAAAGCAGGAATGGCTCTGTGGGGTCTGGTGTATGGATGTCTGTTCTGCTGGGAATTGAACAGGCTGAACACTCTCTGCCTTTCCCCTCTCCACCACCCTGGAACTGCAGTTATCAGTGACGTGAAGAATATGTGAAGTTGGTTAGAGTGAGCATTTGGAAAGATTACCAAGCATGGCCCTGAGGTGGCAGAGAATGGAAAGTGTGGATTAAGAGAAAATTGAACTGGAAGTTCCACTACCTGGACTTGGATAGAAAAGGAGAAGTTTTTGAAAATGACTCCCAAGTGCCACTGACACTTGGGTGTTAGGTGGTATCCTTGAGGACCAAGGAACATGGCAGGATTTGGGGCTGGGAGATGAGACTGGGAAGCTGCATCAAGGAGTGTATGAAGTACATCAGTTCACCAGGAAAATGCAATCTAGTCTTGGATAAATGTGCCAGGGATCCATGGAGAGGCCTGAGTTATCTCTGGAGATGGGTCCAGACACATAGCAGGACAAGAGCAGGAAGGGCTGATGGAATTGTCCTGTTCTCGTGGCATGTGGGTGCCTGCTATCTGGCTTCTGCCAGGAAGCAAATGGAGGTGGGGTGGCCATGCTGCTTCCTGCTGATAGGGACACTCTTGTCAGGAGAGGACAGCCAGACCCCAACTTAGGTTTGATTGTGGGAGCACATAGTTGAGACTCTTCCCTCGCCCCCCCTCATCCCACAAAAATTTACATTGGCATTTTGACCACCAACATATGACTCAGCTGATTATACTTAGAAGAATTGTCATATTTATGTAATAGCCTGTTCCCAGTCAAAAATCAGGATGATTTCCCATATATTCCAGTCTTTTGCTCTGTCACAAGGTAGATTTTACAGTTATCTTTAGCTAGGTCCTAGTCAGGTTTTTACAGTTCTTTTTTATTGTTTCAGTAGCCCAGTCATTGCCCATTGTTTTTCTCCCTTGGATTTAGATGTAATAATAATAATAGCACACATATTGCATACAAATAATGGGGGGAAAAGGAAAAAAATTTTGCTGCTTGTAATATTTATTTCATTCTCTTGGGCAATATCTCCCTGAAATTTTCCAAGACAATGGTAAATATTGAGAGAGGCGCTTTCACCATGTGCAGTTTACTGAGAATACCTCTCAGTTCCACTAGGTATGCTACTGGTAGCTAATGGGACTTGTACTTTCATGGTTGTAAACTACCATATTCCTATTTTATGGAAAGATGTTATTTTTGTTGAATGCTTTTAACCCTGAAGTTGGGTTGCATCCCAACTACTCTATTTACTGCTATGTGTTTTGAAATACTGTGCTGTCTATCACCTGAGTATTTCACTTATAAAATGATAATACTAAAAAAACTACCTCAAGATTTTCAGTGACAGTTGAATAAGTTTATGTAAATTATTTTTAAAATTATTAATTCATTTTATTTGGAATGCTTTCTTAATTTTTGTCTATTGCAAATGCATGATTTAACTATCTAGTATTCTAGCTAGACTTTTGCATTATCAGGTATTATTGGGCTTGATTTGTAATTTGTAAGTGCAGGTGAGTTATTTTTGCCATGCTAGCAAAAGAAAAATAGTTCTAGACTTTCCATCTTTTGAACTATATTTTAGAGCAATTCAGACTTACAGAAGTTTTGAGTGCCTGCATATCTCACACCAAATCTTCCTATGTTACTAGCATCTCATTAAAATATGGTACATTTGTCACAACAAGTGAACCCATATAAACTAAAACTTATATTTTATTCAGACTTGCTAGATTTTTTTGTAATGTCTTTTTTCTGTGGCAACGTTCCTTCAGGACATCATAATGCATTTCATTGTCAAGTTTCCTTGGGCTCCTTTTTCCTAAGACAGTTTCTCAGATGTTCTATCACCTTGACCATTTTGAGGAGTACCAATGAGGTATTCTATAGGTAGAATGTCTCTTAATTAAGAGATTTGTCTGATGTTTTCTTTTCATGATTAATCTGAAGTATTATGTTTTTGAATGGAAAACCAAGCTGGTTTTCCATACAAGGGTACATATGCTAAGGTGTTATACATATATATAGTTTTTAAATGAAGTACCATTATTTTACATTCTTGATAACTTTTTCACAGTATAGGGTTTCTCCCCCAACATGAAGTCAGCATAGTTCTCCCCATTAATCCTCCACCATAGTCTTTTGCGCTCTCCCTCTACCCCTGTTCTCAATTCCAACTTATCCTTCCTCTTCTCCTTTCCTCCTGGAAGCCTCAGATTTATGGTCAGTATTCAAGGATTTGTTTAATTAATTGTTTTTTTTCAATTGTTATTGAAGTACCTTGATTTTGCATCCTTGTTTCAACAGTACAGTGTTTCAACAGTACAGGATTTCTCCCTTCAGCTATGACCACTGCAGCTCTACTACAGAGTCCATGGTATCAACATGAGTTATCACTATCACTATAATAAATATCAATATCAATATCACTATCAATACAGAGCTTAATCACCAATTTGTGTAGCATTTGCCAGGTTTATCCACTGCAAAGTTGCTCCTCATCTTGCCCTTTCCACACTGTTCTGGAAGAAGAGACAGGCACAGTTGACACTCAAGGAGTGAAGAAGTAGACTCCACCTTCTTAAAGTGGGTTTCTCCACGTGTTATTTGAATTTCCTCTACACAGGGTGCAAAAGCATTTCTGCTCCTTAAAATTTATTACAGGATTTTTCTAGTGAAACTGCCAGTACATAATTTGTTTATTTTAAATGGACAATTTTTGGACACATTTCTCCACTTCTTACATTATTTTTGACAAGAATTTTTAATTTTTTTTCTTTATTCAAACTAATATATTAGATTTTTATAGAAATTCATGTACTGATCTATATAGCACATAATTAGCATCATTTTACTGTTTCTGTCTCTATTTGCTCTATGTTTACTTATATTTAACCTCTCTTCAGATCAATTTGGATATTGGACTGTTTGTTTTACCATCAAGAATGCAACCTCTTTATCAAAGAATTGTCTATATTTTTATTTCAATTTCCTTCGTGATAGGAATTTATATCTTTCTTATATTTTTGTTGTTTATTTTAGTTCTCCACAGTTTTCCTTAAAGTTGTACACACACTGATTTACAGCTTTCCTTATGAGCTCTGATTTTTTATAAGAATAAGGTTCAATATAGGTGAGAGTCAGGAGAAAAGGTGATATTTATGAGATGGTGTAAAGGAAAAGCCTGTTACCTCTGAGCATATTAGATCAAATATGAGCAGAAAGATCTAATATAATACCTCCCAATATCCATAAATTAAAATAACAACAAAAAAGAAAACTATTATTTTCCTAATCTCTTATGCTGCATCTGCTCTGTATTTTTTCCTTCATCTAAAAAATGTTGATGCCTATCTGTCTTATATAAAATATAGAATATTCAAAGTATTTTTTAAGAAACTAGTATTTTTTAGTAGAAATGCTTCTAGTTGCCCAGAATGCTTAGCAATGGTGTTGGAAAGAAGGTACTGTGGAGCATCCTTTGAAGATCAGCCAGGTTACATAAATCCAGCAGCATTCCCAGCCAGTCCATGATGTTACCTTTCCTGGAAGTTTGTGCTAGCGCTGTATTTGAGGCACCATCATTGGAACCATCTCCCCCTGTCTCCTGGGTTTCTGCTTCTGTAGACATGTTGTTTCTCTTCTCTCAGGGACTGGCATCTATATGATGAAATACAAGAATGCAAAAGCAAAATAATGTCAATGAGAGAGACAGAGAAAGGTGTCCTATATCATGTATGACTTTGCCCCAAATATTCTAAGAATTAGGAGGAAATGTTTTCTGGTGGAAGAAGCACTGGATAAGGGTTCAGAAGTCTTGGTTTGTTATTCTGACTCTATCACTACCCAATCATGTGACTCTGGGGAGGTCCCAGTTACTCTGGATCTTAGTCCCTGCATCTCCAAAAAGAGGGTTCTAGTCTAATTGCCTAGATGAATTAAAATATTCCTTCTAGTATATATCACTATGTGTCTAACCTGATATTAGTACCAAGAGAATGTAAAAACTTGATAAACCTCTTTGAAAATTTTTAGCAAAATTTTATTGATTAACCAATGATTTACAATTATATGCAATTTGAAAGAGTACAGTTCATACATCCACATCTCACTTCACCCACCTCCATAGCCCATCTGTATATTTCCAGTTGATGAAATTATCTTAAAAGTTGTCTATTGTAAATGTCTGACTATACAAGAAATTGTACTGCTTTCAAGTATACAATATCATTATCAACATTGATATATACTATATTATAGTCATAGTAAAAAAAGATCTAATTGCAAATATGTTTTAAAAATGTATTTCTTAATGACTTAAAAGATATTCCACCATGGATGTAATAAAGATGGCAGAATGATGAGCTCGTCAGTGATCCTGGGAATGGGGTGAGGAGGAGACATCAATTTTGGGGATGCAGGGGCCCCAAACTCTTCACCTAGTAACAACTCCATGAAACATATTTCACTGTGTAAGATTTGGTCTGTTAAGATTGAGTTGATCTTTGAGCCCTAATAAAAATCTTTCTTGCCAGAATTCAGCATTTACATTTATTGCCTCACCATAGACACACTTGGTGTTTCATATATATATATAATTTTATATATATTATATATATAATATATATAAAATTATATATATATATATAATCTTAATGTTTCATTCTTAAACAAACCTCACATAAGAATCTTAAGTTGTAGATCATCTAGCCCAGTTACAGAGTGGGGTGATATAAATCTTCAATATAAAATTTAGAATTGCTGATTCATCTCCAGATGCTTAAAAAAAATCAGTTTCTCTCTTTGCAGCTGTCCTTTCTAAAGGTTTTATTCCCTTGGAGTTCTGGGACTCTTGTTTCTTTTAGGAAAAGAGAACTCTTTTTTTCAGAATTATCTCAGAAAAGAAGGCATTTTTCTCCCAAACTCCAGAATCTGTACTTTAAGACAGCAAATTTACATTCTTTCTGTGGTGACCATATCCATTCTTGTCACCTCAAAAGTATGAAAGTAAGGGAAAAATGAAAACTCACCTGAGGGAAGTAGAGTGCAGGGCCTGAATTTCTTTCAAATAAATTTCTCTAAGCTTTTCAACATTTTCTTATGCCCAAGAAGTAAATGATTACCTAAAACCTTTATCATTATGTTACCATATGGGAGGAATTTATTAGTTCCATGGTTTAATATTAACTTTTTGGTTTCATTGAAAGGCACTCATTTTCATGAAATCTTTTCATTCTGAAATTCCAGATGATTTCATTGACATCTTCCCCAGTTGTCTAATCAACATCAACATGCCTTTTTATAGGAGTTTGACAACCTGTGCCCCCTGTAAACTTCACTGTTATCTTCTGGGTTCTCTCAGGATTATTATCTTTTCAAAATGAGATAAATCTTGATCTTTGTGAGACCTCTCTCCATCATACTCCTGTTTAATGGATGTTGGTTGATTCCAATGATTCTGCATTTTTCTAGAGTTCAGTTGATTTTGTGGTTTAGAGGACTTGGGTTAATTCATATGATTTTGCAGTGTTCTGATTTCAATTATTTGTACAAAGTTTATTGATTTCTCCTTCCCTTTATAGCAATATGTTTGAGAAGTCATGCACCCTCATGTTCTGTTTGCTCACCTCCAATTCTCTTTGGAGTCCCTAGAGACAAGAAATGTTGACCAAATCACAACTCAATTCCATGCTGCAGTGATTCTCTGGCTTTATCTATCAATGCCTAATATCTTCCACCACTCACTCACTCCTCTTGATGCTTTATTCTGCTGATTGTCACATGAAGCACATTCGGAATCCTCTTCTGCTGAATCTTCATCTAGCCTCTGTCCTTGAACTTCTATCCTCTATAACTTGATTCCCAAGATATTCTTACACAGAATACTTCTTAGATGCCCTTCCTCTGATCTATTAAATTTACAGGTTTCAACTCTTCAGCTGCCTTCACCTCTTGCTGAGTAGACAATCACTAGCTCAGAAAGGACATCCCCCACCATAGTTAATGACACCACCATCTCACAGTTAATTTTGCCTAAACCCTCAGTGTCTCCCTTAATTCTATATTTTACTTCAGTATCAGCATCCATTCACCATGTTGCATGAATTCATCATCAACCCTTTCCTAAATGCCACTGCGTTTTATTCCCTCCATTTATAACACAATCATCTATTACCAGCATAAATAACGCAGATTCTGACCTGCCACCATTGTTTCTCTCTTTCAGTCCCTCTCCACATGGGAGGCTGGATGCTTAAAATGCAATTAGTAAAACATCACTTACTGGTTTAATGTCTCTCAAAGTGTTCTTAGCAAAATTATGGCAAAATAAACCCAATCACTTTTCTCTTTTTACTTATTTTTTTTTTTTTTTTGCCCCACCCTCACCACCATCAGTTTTCTTAACATGCTTCCTGTCTTTCTATTACCTGGTCATCCTTGACTTGCTGACATTAGCCTCTACCACTCTGATTTTCTTACCGAATTATTGCCATTTCTGCCTTCCTTTGGAAGCTTTTTCCGACTTCAGGGCTTTTCCGCTTAAAGTTCCTCAAGCCATTCTTACTATGATTTCAAGTGTTTTATGATGTTATTAAAAATTCAAACTCTTAAAAAATGAACATTACATGAATCCTATAATATAAAAATAATTTGCAGAAAGTAACTCTAACCACACATCTTAAGTAACAATTTCAAAAAACATGAACAAAGCTGTGCAACCTTTACAGGATTAATGGAAAAGATGCTTGAGAGATCATAAAAATGAATATTAGCAGAAAGATTGAAAAAAAACAGAACAAAGCAAAAAAACAGAATGGAGCAAAGAATTTGACGTACATGTTTTTTACTGTCATTAAGCTATTAAGATGTATTATTTACAAGTATAAAAACCAAAATTCTTTATCCTAGCTTTTTTTTCTCTATGACCATGTTTATAAAAACAAAAACCTCTGTTTGATGTCTTCCTAGGGCCTACAGGTTTCTAGCCAATGAATTATTTTTTTTAAGTGAACCTGAATTTCGTTGTTTTTTTTCCTTCATTTCTTTTCTGTCATGATTATGAATGTGAGTTCTGTAAGTGTTCCAGCAAAATGAAGAGCATGAGATAACAAGAAAGAGAATGACAGCCATAAGTGAATGATGGCAGTCAGTGAGGGTGAGTGTAAATGACACCAGAAAGGAAACCTCATTTGTGAAGGAGGTGGTCCAAGATGGTAACATAGGAAGATTGTGAATTCACACCTCTTATGGACATGGCAAACCTGTGACTATAAATGTAGTAAGCTAGAAAATATTTAAAAAGTAGTTGAGCAGCTACTTCACATGGACAAATATAAAACAACCCCCATAGAAGTTGGGTAGAAGAGAGTAAATTCATAGAACTTAGTTCTATTATAGAAAACTAATATATAGTTTATAGAAAACTGAGCTTAGTTTTCTTAGTAGTCTATCCCATTCTAGCAAGTTTGCCCAAAATTGGAAGGGAACTTACAAACCTACAAGAGTCAGAGGATAGCATTTTCTCTGTCTCTGTGTCTCTCTTTCTCTCTCTCTATATATATATGTATATATATATATATCTCAGATGTCATCTTTTATTCTCCAGTTGTTGCCATTCCTCTTTTTATATCTATATCTTTATAGCTCTGTATCTCTATCTCTATATCTCTCTCTCTATTTCTCTCTCTATATATATCTCTATATACATCTGATATATGTATATTAGATACTATCTTTAATTCTCCAGCTGCTACCATCCCACTGCAACAGCATCTCCTAGAGGGGAGCTTTTGCATGTATCTGGTACCCTAAAATTCCATCAAGGATTCAGTTTTTGAAGGTACAGATCAGGGAGTGCTCTTTGATACCCCTGACAATCTCCAGAAGCCAGAGGGACTTTATTTCTGGATCCCACTAGACTGCAATAATGAGAAAGACTGTTCTTGGCAGACTAGTACCCTGAGTGCTCTTTACAGAAAGCAGATTAAAACACATATCCAGTTTGGATGCAAAAAAAAGAAGACCTACTTACTGACTTGCTCTGGGGCTTTGTCTTGAGGGGAGGTTTCAGGTTTGGCTTACATTTAGAGGTCTACAAAGATGCTCTTAGGGAATGCAACTTAAGAATAGCCCCTTGGTGCTCTTCCTCCAGTGGTTAACTCCCAGTATTACAAAAGAAGCATATACACCTCATCTTGATCCCCAAATTTTGCAATATGTTGCAACATATTACCTGGGCTGATGACCAGGAGAGCTTGCTTTTGAAGTCCCACTGCATATTACCCATTTGCATACTTTAAGAGCTGCTGCCTGAATTAATCTTTGCATGCTACAATAAGAATGATCTACTTCCATTCTTCTTAATACAACTGCTCAGTTTTCCCAGCACAATTTTTGAAGAGACTTTCCTTCAAGGTGTTGGGTGAGGTCCCTTCTTTAGTATACTGACATGTTTTGGCACACACTTGAACTACAAGCTATTAAAAATAAAGCTAGGTGCTTACAATCACAAAGCACTGAGGTACATGAGTAAGGGCAAGGTTGAAGGTAAGGTTTATCTCCCACATGAGGCCACTCCTTCATGAATGGGAGAGGTGGAACTTTCAGCAATACACAGAAACAAACAGTTTGAAAATGAAGAGACAAATGCCACAAACAAAAGAAAAAAAGTAAAGCCTGAGGAGAAAATCTGAATAAAAGGGAGATAAATACTGTGATAAAATTAAGGCCATCAATGGGCTCATTGACTGGAAGAAGACTAGTGAATATAGTGAGAAGTTCAACAAAGTAATAGAAAATACAAGAAAGGGCCAAAGAGACATCGCAGAACTAAATAACACAATGACTAAACTGGAAAATATGCTAGAGGGATTCAACACCAGACAAGAACAAGCAGAAAAGATCTTAGTCAGGGAAGGGCAACTCACCAAATCAGCACAGAAAAATAAATAAAAAATATCCTTTAAAAGTGAAGGTGGAGGTTTATGGATCAACATCAAGCAGACTAATGTATGCATTATAGGATTACATGCTATTCATATTTTGTTAATAGCAAAAGAGATGTGAAGAAAAACAAGTTGTTTGGTGTATGTTATAAAAATTTGACTTTACATTCAGCTTAGAATGAAGTACGGTAGATTATAAATACCTTAGAGTTACTATGATTTTATTGCAGGTCTTAAACCTTTATAGAGCATTGCTTTTACTATTTTGGCTTATTTCCAAATCATTATCTTTTATGTTTATTCCCTCTATGAAGAAAGATTTTATTTACATAAATCTAAGGTCATTTATATGTTTATCTCTTGAACTTGAAAGTTGATGATAAAATATCAAAATTACAAGCCAAGTTTTTACATTCTAGTATTTACCCAAAACACACTTCCATATAATTCCTTTGACCTTGTCTCAAGAGACACAGGCAGAGTAAAATTAATTTCTACAGAGAATAACAAAAAGAATCAGTTCTAGGTTCTTGGCAATGTTGGTAGAAGAACTGAAAGAAGACCCCATATCTTTTAAAATCGTTTTGTAGGCATTATAAACCCCAAATTATGAACTTACCATTATCAATATGTCCTTGGTTTCTTAGCAGAATATTACTAACTAGCAGATACTTGGAAAATTTTTACTCTTGAAGGTGTTGTGTTAATTGAAGATATCCTGAGTTTATTTCCCAATCAAGAAATCATGCTGGAAGTGAAGATTTGCAGGACTCCTTCCATTTATTTTTCTAATCCAACCAGCGGATTTAAGTCTTTCTTTTTAGATCATTGAAATGCAAGCCATAAAACAAAATTCTCCTACCCCATCACTATGATCTCCAAGTAATCATCCTCCTTTCACCCCTGAGGATATTTTCCAAGACCATTCATGGATCTCTGAAAGCTCAGAAAGTACCAAACCCTCTATAGACTATGCTTTTTTCCTGTACACACTTATCTACTATAAGCCTAATTCATTAATTAAGCACAGTGACAAATTAACAATAATATAGTATAATACAGTGGAATAATTATGAGACTATCCTAAACATTATGTGAATGCGGTCACTCTCCAAGTATTTAATGGCAAGCAGTATTTTTAGACTAGGGTTGATCACAGGTAACTGAAAGCTTTGGAAGGAAAATTGCTAAGAATAAAAGGGGTATACTGCATTTACTCTTTTATCTCAAGAACTGCAGTGTTATCACAATAACAAAACAATTGTACTTTGTTCCTTCACCCTAGAATAACTTCCAGAAAGTCCTAATCAAGAAGGATGTCAATGCTCCTGCAAAACCCTGCTGGGTCAGCAGCTCTGCCACCTGCTATAGGTGCAAAGGTAGATTCACTTCCATGCCTGAATCCTCCTGCAACCACATGCAGCCACATGAGCTCCTTTGTTGGTGATAATCTTGGTGAAATGCTTTGGAAGGCTCCTGTCATTCAAGAATCAATTTTTTTTCAAGTATCTCTATTTTAACTTGCCTATTGCTGAAACTCAGTCACTTGCTATATTGACTGTTTCCCACTATGTGACTGTAAGAAGCTGTGTTATCTCTTATATCCTGATTTCCAAAGTGACAAACTACACCTTCTGCTGTATTGGATTCTGTTGATCACAGAGATTAATCCTGATACAATGTGGGAGGCACTACACGGAGTAGCAATATCAGAGGTAGGGATAACAGGGTGCATCCTAGAAGCTGGTTACCATATTAGGACAGCAATTAAGTTATCCAAAATATGATGTTGTCATAGAATTGAGCACAGTTCAATTCTTTGCTTAATTGTTGTATCTAGTACTCTACAACATTATGTGTGGTGTTAACAAGGAGTTGTTTTTTTGTTTGTTTGTTTGTTTTTTTACCAAGTTTCTGATTCTCATGACAAGAAAAATAATACTTCACTTACTGAATATGGTGCTGGGTGTTCTATTGGGAGTATCCAAGAATAATTTTTTTAAGAATTAATTACATTGTACTGTTTACTGAGAATTTTTTCCTTTATAATACCTATCATATTTCTCACATATTTTCAGTTCCTGGTTTTATAAATATAATGTTTTATCAATATTGACTTATTTGGTAATTCACCTTTATGGATGTTCCTGTATTGACTCAACCTTGTATTCTGGAGGGAACCCTATAATGCAAACAAGGACTCCAAAAGTAAATAATCTAACCATCAGACCCAAGTGTTTTCAGAACAAATAGGTTTCTATGGTGAGAGTTGTGATTTGTTATGTTTCCCAATTTGAAATATACTCATGATTCTGAATCAGTGCTGTTCCTTTAATAAAACATGTTGCATTCTTTTGGTTGAACATCTTATGTGCAGATGTAGTGAACATTCAAGATTACCATGTTAATTACAGTTAAATCTATTTCAAGTTAAGCTCTAAAGAAACAAACCAATGAACGACCCCAGGTGTCCCTGTGCTCTGTTCTTTAAGATCTTTCAGGCACAAGACAGGGGACATTATGAGTCCTTCTGGAAAGACAGCAGGTCAAGATTTGTTACTTTGATGATTATTATTCCACATGTATGAAATAGAAAGATCTGGAACATCAGAAAAGTTTCTGCTTAGGAAAGCCTAAAACTGTGAAATTAGCAATTCTCTATACTTTCACATTATTTTAGTGCATAAAAAAGGAATTCTCTCAAAATTTTGTTAACTGTTTCGCTATGTAGTTTTAGGGATAAGTTTTAGAGCTAAAAGTTTTCTTTTCTTAAGGTAAAAATTTTATTGACTTTAAAGTTAGTTCTACAATTTCAAATGAATTGCAATTTTCATGTTTATAATTTTATTGTCAATAATACTATCACAAAATTAGACACAAAAAATCACAGGAGGAATAGTAATATTTTCATAGGTCTTAGGCTTCTTCCTCTTGACACCTCTGACATGGCTTATGAGCAAAGAGGAAACTTAAGATCAGCATAAAGCAGATTATAATATCCTGCAAGTCTTTGTTTAAGTGACTGCACACACACACACACACACACACACACACATATACATTCTACATCATTGTATGCCCTGAGGTCCTCCCACCCATGAACCAGAATCTTAATCTCTTATGCTCGTCTCTTCCCCACTTACATTTATACTAATGTCGAAGTTAAGCAAAACTGGACACTGTTTCATGTATTAAGAACTTATTTTAATCAGCAATTTCCCTACTGCAATACAGAAATGAATCTAGCATGATTTGAATTCAATTTTGATCTGACAAAAGTCAAGGGCATTTTAAAGAGATAAGAGGTAATAGAGAGGGAGGTGAGCAAGAGTTTAGTTGGGTCAGGGACTTGAAAATTTACAAAACAACAGGCAGGAGCTCAGCCCAGGTGAACCCAACAGGGTTTACTAACTGGCACTTGCAGAAACTAAGCTCCCAACTCTTCCCCCCCCCCACCCTACCCAACAGACACCCTACCTTTGGGATTGACTGGGCTAAATAGCAAATTCTTTCATGTTCTTTGAGTTTTCTGAGATAAGCACTTGAAGGAGTACTAGGGTCATCATGTGAATATGGCATGAAGTGTTAAAAAACTATGTTAAAATTTTGTTCAAGTCTTTATATGTCAAGCTTTATAGGTCAGTTAGAGTGTGGCTAAGGTAATAACTTTGGTTCCTAGGTTGTACACCTCTATGTAGATGCCTTCCTCAAGCCACTTTTGCTCATCCACCTTGTGCCAGGCACTATCTGTATCCTGGTGTGGCTTGAGCATCTTCCTGTCCTCCAACATGAACAGCCCTCACCCTGCCCTGCTGGGCAGTCCTGGAGTAGCCATTGAGCACAATAAGGATGAGTTTAAGATACCAACAGAGGGAATACCCAGAAATTTCTTCCTAATTCTCTTATATTGTCACATTAAACTACTAGAATTTTTGCAATTATTTTTATCTAAAGATATTTGGCTTTGATATGAATTACTTAACAGAAACAAAAAATGTTTCCTTTAACATGGTTCAAATGCTTGGTTTGAAAATATCATCAAATATCATATTTCTTCCTTTGCAAGTATAATCAGGTATCACACTGCTGTCTCATGGTCTGGGAATTTCATGCCCATGACAACGGGTGGGTCTGCTGAGCATTAACTCAATAGATGGATTGTGTAAGCAACATTTAATCTCTTTCTTTTAAGCACAGAAAGAGCCAGGGGGACATCATTTCTGGGTTGTGTTCAGGGCCTCTATTGGCCTTCATCCAAGCCTGCTATGTAACAACTTACCTTGACTTTGCCCCCATTCTTTTCCCGATAACATTTTTTTAAAAGTTGCTCAGGAGATACAGAGGGGAGGGTCAGATCTCTCACTTTCCTTCTGACCCAGCTTAGTGGAAGAAAAAAATAGTGAAGAAAATAAAAGCCTCGTTTTCTCCCCATATCCAGTTTTTAAAGCCCTTAGATCCTTTTTAGTTGTGTGTTTCATTCCACAGAGTGGAATGGTTAATCAAGTTGAGCAAACATGAAAAGAAAATGTCTAGGAAGACTGAAACGCACAACTAAAAAGCAGGATCTAAGTTCTCACTCAGTTTCCACAAAAGTCGTTGAAATCTAGTCTTTAGCCCATTTCTGGACCTCTGCACTGCCGAAGATGAGGTAGAACACCAGGCCAACTAAGTTAATAGCTCCAGAAACCAAGAAGACATTTCTCCAACCAAACTCTGAATCCTGGAGAAAAGAAAGTAAAGGTTGTTATGGTCTCTTGGTTATTACCCATGTGTCTCAGAAAGGCTCTAGTGCCATGGTCTACTGCCCCCAATTCTAACTGTACTCCAAATTTCGTGGGATTCCAGCTTGTTTCCAGAATACACAGCTGTGCTTCCTGGGCACAGGCCTTCCCTGGAATGTTCTGCTGGAATGTTCCTCCCCCAGATACTTAACTTATTTCACTCTTTACTGGTTTTTTGCTTAAGTGTTTATTTTCTCAGTAAGTACTTCCTTGAACACCTTATCTAAACTTGAGTATCTACCCCTCTGTGGTATCCTCTTGTTATCCCTTATTTACTCTTTCTCTTACCACTTACCATCCACTATTCAATCATTTTCATTTGGTTACCTTCCTATAATACAGGCTCAGTGAAGGTGGGGACATTTTTTTTATTCACTTAAGCAATGCATGGAACTTGTTTATATTCAATGTATACTTGTTGAATGATGGAAGGGATGAACAAATAAATGAAAGTGAATGAATAACAGGGGAGACAACATCAAGTTGAGAATTTCCATTTTAAACAACATTTTCTTGACATCATATCAGACAGGGATAAGAAGGAATTGAGGTTTCCAAAAGGAAAAATGGACTTTACATCACAAAACATGCACTTTTGTTTCATTCTTCATTCACATTCCTGACTTATTTGGTGGAAAATTTAAAGAATCATACACTTATGATTTATGAATTTCATATATCTTTCATCATATAGAGGCTGTTGAAAAAAGTTCTTAGGGCATTTTCAAATCTGCTGAATTTTATTTTAACAAAAAAGCATTTATAAGATGGAAGGCTACACAAATGTTGAAACATCAAACTAAAAATGCTGCTTAGAAAAGTTTCTAAACTAACCACTGATGGATGTATCAGGTAAGGTGCAGGGTTTTTCTTAAATTTATCATTCAGCATATCACAAATTCTTTTTGCAGTTACTGATAAGGTTACTACATAGCATGACTCACTTTTTCAAGACTGCCTGGAATACCCAGTGTTTCAGGAATAAAAGTATTATATCCTGGAAACCAGACTTTGCAACCAAAATTCCTAGTCATTTTACACTATACAAGACATGACATACATATTGGTAGAAAATTTACTGAGTAGCATGAGAATCTCATCTTTTAAGAACTGATAGATCATAAACATACAAAATGAGCATTCTCCACTCCATACCTCAACCTGTGGTAATTGCTCTGCATGAATTGAGCCTAGAGTGAAAGTGACAGCATGTAAGATGCTCAGGACTTTTGAGATTCACAGTAAGCCACTCTGAGAAGCAAATAAAATCCTCATAGTGTAACTTCAACTGAGTAGCCTTTGTAGGTTTCTCATATTTTCACCTGAACAATGGACCTCACCTGATTTAGCAAATATCCAGAAACCGTGGGAGAGACAGCTCCTCCTATGTAACAAAAGACTTGTAATAATCCCTGGAGAAAGGCACTGTACCTGAGAGAGAGAAGAAGAAAGTCAGAGAGGAGGAGAAAAGAATTCCATGGCAAGTGAAAGGGTAATCTCAGCTTATCTTTACAACTCTGAGCTTATCTCTGAGGAGACCTGGGTTTGGATTACCAACATTGACAACTGAATGAAATGTACTCGCTTATGAGTATTAGAATTCTATGCAAGGGTCTGACTTCCAAAGTATAACCCATATTAACTTGCCAAAATTGTTTAAACAAAATGTACAGATTAATGCTTTGCACCTAGTTTACATGTTCTCTTGGTTTGTGCTATAGAACATGATCTTGCAACCATATTTGGGAGTATAAAAACACTCATTGATATAAATGAGATCCCTTTAAATGAGACCTTGACCCCATGCAAAAATGTTTTCTTCCATCTGTCTTGGCTCTTTATCTGAAACTGAAGTGTGTTTCATTTGCTGTGAACTAAACGAGATATTTGAACTACATTTAAAAGATTCATTCATCTCTGTTGATCTATCAGATGTAAATGACCCCCTGGCAGTTCTGTATCCTGTAATAAGGCCTTATATAAGCAAGATCCATGGAGTTTCACCATCCTATCATGACCCAACACCATCCTATCATGACCCAACATTACATGCCCCACAGAGAGATGGCTGGGATCTCCTCTGGTTTGGTTGTGAGTGTGGCCACTGTCTACTCCTGCTTTTAACAAAAAACCTAAGTTCAAAATGTCTGACCAGCTTTGGGTTCTTCCAAGAATAAGCTGAATCTAGGACTGGTGCTGACAATTCCTGACTTGTTGACAAGTGTCATATTTGACCTGTGTGTCAAGCAGGTATAAGCCACTGGCCTCAACTGAGTGTCTGTGAGGATAAAGCAGAAGCATCCCTACCGAGGAGCGATATCCACGATGTTGATAAGGACTCCCACTTCACAGAAGGTGCCAAAGACACAAACCAGGACCAAGAAGGTAATGGTGGTGCTGTGGCTGAAGCGCACCCAGGGCAGGAGAATGAGGAGTCCAGTTGGAATGAGAATCCCTGGGAAGGAAGCCACAGAATGAACAGTAGGCTCTCTGGGCTTCCCATGCCCATCCCTTATTCACCTCCATTCTTACCTAAGGCAGTGGAGATCTTCCTGATAGTGATGAGTCTAAGGATTTTTCTGGAGAGGAGAAAACCAGCCAGTTGACCTCCAAGGATGAGGCAGGGAAAGGAGAAAATAAATGGCAGGGCCGACAGGATTCCACTCTGAGGAAAGAGATGAGTGAGGGATATGTCATTACCACACAGTAACATAGACTGAGCTGTGCGGGGACTGTCTAGCTATGTGACTATTCATTATATGCTCACCCCCTCTGTACAAACTCCATGTTACTGGTGTGAGGTAATATAATTTTAGTGCCTGAAGAAAGTATATGTATATTTCAATTTAGAAAGATAAAGACTTATTCTCAATTCCCATATAAAGATCACCTGAAATAGAATATTAAATGGAACAAAACCCAGTAGAAAAGCAAGAAAACGATCTAAGGAGAAAATATGCAGAAAGAGAAAAACAAAGGTTCCTAAGCATATGTTAAAAAATCTAACATAATAAAAACTAGTGATACTATTTTGCATGTATCAAGTTTAAAAACAATCCATTATTTTTTCAGCAAGAGTGAGATGTTGAAGAATCATATTTGCAAGTATTATTATTGCATTATATTATATAGTGCACCTCTTCAGGGCAATATGAAAATATATACAGCCTTTAATCTTGACTTACAGACACAGAGATTTACAGAAAGTGTTACACAAACATGAAAATAAACGAAGTTTTCACTTCGGTGTTGTTCAGTGAGTAGATACAATCCAAATATTATTTATGACCTGATAGGGAAAGTTCCCCTTGATATAGTATGTAGTGATACCAGCATTTTCAGTATGTAAATGTTTGTGTTTAAACATCTGGGAATGTAGTATTTATTTGTGTAGGCTTGAGTGTTCATAAAGAAACAGTGGAAGAATATAAACCTATTACTGTCAATCTACCCCCTCAATTAAAATGCTGACAATGAAAATGCAAGAAGAAGAGTATCCTTTGCTGTACATAACCCAAAACAATGCACATTTCACTCTCATCTGGTTCAAACTGGTTATTATATGGATGAGTAAACTGAGACCACCAAGATGCTGTGACTTAGTGAGAAATTAGCCTGAGATCAGTGAGTTCACATCTCTCAACTTCTCATAGTGGGAAAGTACTCAGTTCTCAACCCTTTTCCCAATCATTCCCCATCCTGATCATCCTCAGCCTTGGCTTCTGAGAGTGAAAAGCCACATGACCTCATACCAGAGACAAATTATTACCAGCAGCAGTCTCTGTATGCCTCTGTCTCAACACTAATATCCTGCTGGTCTGGACATCTCATTTGACTCTCTGGTTAGTGTGCTGTTTTTTCTGCTGCCTCTGTTCCCCCTCCACCTTTGGGTAGATCCACTGCCTCTGTGTCCTTGGACTGTGATCTCAACTCTCCCAGCCTCCTTGTGGCAGAAGCCCCAGACACTGGCCTTTACTACAGAGGTCAGTTGTGTGTTGACAATTAACATATTTTCACCATGTTTCTGAGTAAAAAATGTTTCTGGGTAAAAATAACATAATTCAATGATAGCAGTGTCACATCCATAGAAAGGGGAGATTCCAGGTTTCCTGCCCAACCCAAGGAAGGATGAAGTTGAGCAGAGAGGTAAAGTGAAAGAGGAGGAGGAAGAAGCACAGAGATTGGAGAAAAGAAAAAATTAGAGGACAGTAGACTTTTATATTCGAGGTCTTTTATTATTCCATATAAATTTCAGTAACTTTTGTCCTATCTCTTAAAGAATGTGACACGGATTTTTATAGGGATTGCATTGACTCTGTAGATTGCTTTTGATTGGATGGCTATTTTGATTATGTTGATTCTTCTAATCCAGAGCAGGCTGTCTTTCCATTTCCTTATGTCTTCTTCTATCTGTTTTATCAGTGTTTTGAAGTTTTCCTTGTATAGTTCTTTCATGTGTTTTCTTAAGTTTATTCCCAAGTATTTAACTCTTTTTTGCAATGGTAAATGGAATTTTTTTTCATTTAATTGTCTTCTGTTTGACTTTTTGCAAATAGGAAAGCTACTGAGTTCTGTGTGTTGATTTTGTAACCAGCTAACTTACTGAACTGGTTATTGTTTTAAGAAGTTTTTCTGCTGATTTTTGGGGTTTCTTTATATAAAGAATCATGTTATCTTTATATAGTGATAGCTTCAGTTCATCTATTCCTAATTTTATTACTATCCCAGACTTCAAATTATACTACACAGCCATAGCAGTTAAAACAACTTGGTACTGGTACAAAAACAGACAATCAGACCAATGGAACAGAACTGAGTGTCCTGAAATAAAGCCACACATATATAGTCAACTAATCTTTGACAAAGGAGTGAAAATTTTACATTGGAACAAGAACAGCTTCTTCAATAAATGGTGCTGGGAAAATTAGTGCAAAACATGCAAAAAAATGGGCCAAGATAACTCCTTCACACCATGTACAAAAATCAACTCAAAATGGATAAAAAACTTGTATGTAAGACTGAAAACCATAATATACATAGAGGCAAACATGGGCAAAACCCTTTATGAATTACAATATAGAAATTCGTTTCTATATATATCATAAAAAAAATGAAGGAAAATATTAACAGCTGGGACTACATCAAACTAAAAAAAAAAAAGCTTCTGTACAGCAAAAGAGACTACAGAGAAAACAAAAAGAAACCCAACAAAGTGGGAAAAAAATTTTGCCTGACATACAAGTGATAAGGGTCTGATAACAGATACACAAAGAAATTACACAACTTAACAAAAAAAGTAAAAAAAAAAACAGTTTAAAAATGGAGAGAATTAAAAAAACACCACTTCTCCAAAGAGGAAATACAAATGGTCAACAGCTACATGAAAAACTGTTCAAAATCACTAGCAATCAGGGAAATGCAGATCAAAACCACAATGAGATACCATCTTATACTACTTTACACCATTAAGAATGGCCCACATCCAAAAAACGGACAGCAACAAGTGCTGGCGGGAATGTGGAGAGAAAGTAACACTCTTATGCTGCTGGTAGGAATGTAAACTGGTCTAGCCACTATGGAAAACCATGTGGAGGACCCTCAAATTAATGAAAATGGAACTACCATTTGACCATTAATCGCTCATCTGGGAATCCATCCAAAGGAGAACTCAGTGCTTGTACAAAGGGACACCTGTGCTTGGATGTTTACTACAGCATTACTTAAAATTGCAAAGTCATGGAAGCAATCTAAATGACCCAAAACAGATGACTGGGTGAAAAAGATGTGATATATATACACAATGGAATATTACTCATCAATTAAAAATGACAGATTGGATAATTTTATGATAAAATGGGTGGACTTAGAAGAAATCATATTAGCAGAAACAAGTCAAAAAGAAAAAGACAGACACCAAATGGTTTCACTATTCCATGGGACATGGGAAAGATAAACAAAAACCCATGAAGTCAAAGCAAGCAAACAACCAAAATGAAGGACACAACTCAGTGTGGGGGGACAGGGTGGGAACAGGCAGGGAAGGGGACAAACCCCAGGGATTAGAAAGATGTGAAATTCATTTATAAATAAATTATTTAATTAATTAAAGGAAAAAGAAAAAACCAGAGGAAGCACATCTACAAGCATTGCTTGCTCCTTGGCCTTGGACTTATACCAGGGACCTGGTGGACATGAAAGGAGAAAGTTGAAAGAGACAGACACGTGGTTGAGAGACCTGTGGGGAAGCTGACAATGGCAGCCTTCATCTTGACATTTTTTTTTGCTCTTTTTTCTTCCAAATTTGTTTGGCTTTTATTGTCCTCTTTTTTATGCCCCCCCCCTCCGACTCCCCAAACACAAGAAGGTACCTTAGACTTGTGACAAGGTTTTGGCCTCAGTGACCCATCTTTGGGTCAACCCTATCTAGCTGGGCATTTACCTATAACAGGATGTGGGTATTTCATTGGAAACTATTTTAACTATTGTCTTTTTCTATTCTTCTCTGTACTGCTTATTAACTGCATCAAACTTTCTTTCCACTAGAGAAAGTAACACTTTTACACTCCTGGTGGGAATGCAAACTGGTCCAACCACTATGGAAAGCAGTGTGGAGGCCCCTCAAATTAATGAAAATGGAACTACCATTTGATCCAGCAATTGCTCATCTGGGAATCTACCCAAAGGCGACCTCAGTATTGGTCCAAAGGGACACTTACACTCGGATGTTTATTGCAGCGCTATTTGTAATTGCAAGGACATGGAAACAACCCAAATGCCCCAAGACAAAGGACTATATGAAAAGCTGTGGTATATATACACAATGGAATATTACACATCAATTTAAAATGACAAATTTTATGATTTTTTTTTTTGGTAACATGGATGTACCTAGAAGAAATAATATTGGCAGAAACAAGTCAGAAGGAAAAAGACAGAAAGCAATTGTTTTCACAAATATATGGACAACCAAATGAAAGTAAATAACTGGGGAAGGGGACCAACTGGAGCAACCAGGGAGGGGAGGTGGTGGGTGACCCCAGGGATCACAATGATGTGAAATATATATATAAATTATTAAAAAATTTTCTTTCCACTGATGGTCTTATGCACATATTTTGTTTTTGTGCAGAGGATAACAGAACAGCAGGTAGGTTTGTGGGTGATGGGGTGCCCCTGAGTCTGCTTTGTAGCACAGTGGCCTTGTGAATTAACACTTAAAGAAATCTGACACATTCTTGACCAGTTTTAAAAATCCAGCTAGCAAGAATGGAAAGGCTCTTGGCAGTCAATTAGAGTATCTGCTTGGTTCATGAAAAAATCAGAGACCTGTATGCACACGTGTAATTTTCTCCATATCTGTTATACTTGAATAAATTTTCAAAGTGTTTCTGTTTAAAGTGTTTCTGGTAAGTTTTAAAGAAGTTTTAAAGTAAGTTGAGTTGTTGGTATAAGTCTTAATGGAAATTTATGTCACATATAATTTCTTTTTTTCAACATATATTATCTATGTTTCTCAGTTACAGGGTTCCCAAAATTTACCTTGCTAATGCTTGGTTGTATAAGCTGCCAGTCGAATGCATTGATTGTAAATGTTAATCAGATTAAACATAACATTTAGCTCAGTTCCTTAAACATTATGACAGTCCCTGAATGTCAAGTCAACCTAGAATCATACCACTCTGCCCAGTAGGCCAGAAGTTACATTCTCAATACATAAGACTCTTCTGAATCAGAATTCAAGTGAACCATGTTAATTACTTCCCACACAGAGGACTAGGTCTAACTCCCAGTTTTATACTGATAGAAGTATTAAAGGATTTTATCAAGAAGCATTTAAACAGGAGGACAGAAAAAACTTTCTCTATACTTACATCTCTAAAGCTAGCTTGAAGCACGGAGCTAATGTACGTTGGTATGTAAGCCATTATGATATAAAAACGCCAGAATATACAAAATGAAGTGACTAAAATGCTCCAAAGTGGCAGGGATTTGATCATAGCCTTAATGGGAACAGACCAGCCTGGAGAACCACCCTAAAAAAAAAGCACATAACAGCATCTCCTCCATCAAATGACAAAAAAAATGTGCTCTGCTCACTGTTCAGTTCTTACACAGGCAAACAGACACGGGGAGATGACAGAGGGGTTGCTTGGCTCACCTGTCCATTCAGTGACATCACAATGTATTCCAGCTCACCAGTGCTGATAAATGGGTGGTTCACGGGGTCATCATAGAAGAGAGGAAACCAGATAAAAGTACAGGCACAACCTATTCCACCTGAGGGAAGAGGATCCAGTTATCCCTGTACTGGAGTCTTTCCGTTTGTTTTTATGCTGGGATGATTTCTGTGAGTGACAAAATGACCCCAGTTTTCTACGCCCCACCCTTATCCCTGGGATACTTTCTAAACACTTGACTTTGGCCTTGGTCATGTAGCTTGCTTTTGTCAATAGCTTGGGTACATTTCAGAGCCTTTGCTCTAAGAAATATTGCATGCATTTCTTCACTTTTCTTCTTAGCCATTGTCCACAGGAAGTACATTCTCATTGTCCAAGGCATATACAAGACACAAAGAACAGAGTTGCCCAGAAATAAGAGAAATATTGTTGTCTGAAAGCACTGAGTTGGAAAGTTTTGAAGTGCACTAGTAAGGCTGTAATTCATTATTAAAAGTATTAGTCAGTCTACCCAGCATGATTCACAATGTCCTTACACTGAAGTACTGGTTATGATTCCTCTTGGGAGTCATATAAAGTTCCTCCATCAGGTCTTTCCATCATTACCCCTAGCACTCAATACTCAGAAGTAGGAATATGTGCCACTGAGCACCCACACAATATGTGGATATGAAATCAATCCTCAACAAGAATGTTCTCTAATCAATATGATATTTCAGCATTGAAGAAGTCCATATCATAACTGCTGGTTGGAAACATGATTCATCACAAATTCCCTTTTTAGACTCTTAAGAAAATCTTACGAATCCTCTTCATTTGCTAGGTTGCGGTTGATAACATTCCTTTACAAATACAGAACAGTTACCAAACACCTGGTATTTTGTTTGATTTGGTGTATATGAGAATTCATAGACAAATTTTGCAAGCCACTGCAAATCAAGTCAAGTGGGATAGACAGGAAAATCAGCACTGTTGCTGCTGAGAACGGAGAATATTTAATGAGTTCATATGTTAAATATGTTACTGCTGTTTCTCAAATCTATGCGCTCATCCATAGTTTGAATAACTTTTGCTGCTCATACTTACAATGTCTCAGGACAGAGTATTTGCAGATTCATCTGCTATGGAAATCATATGTAACATATTTTTTAGAAAATATGTTGATGTAGTACAACAAAAATTCATTATCTAAGAATACTGTCCTCTGATGAAAATACCAGTGAAATTTGAAGACCCCACTGGAAACAGGCAGGCTGCTTGTAAGATTTCATGCAAGAATAAAACAAGCACAGGCATTAACCAAAACTGTGACTCAGTGTAGAAAATATTGGTATGTAGTAAAATGTTGACTCTGGATATTCTGTGTGACTTTGAAAATGACCTGCAGGTGTCTCAGATGGTCTGCCCTGCCTTGTAGTCGCTCCTGGTTACTATCTACTCCAGTGCATATTTTTCCCTCTAATTAGGGTATGTGTCCACAATGTTCTGGTTGCTTTAATAATAAAAGGAATTCAAATGGATGTATCAAATTAATAAGCATAACTAGGAATATAATCTCACACAGAACATTTTCAACATCTTACAGATGCAATACAGTTGGACTTCATTGGGGGTTAAATTTGGAAGCTGGAAGGACTGTTTTGGTGACTTTAAGGTCACCAGATTTTATCTAAACACTCAGATTTCTGAAACTAAAATGTCATTTTGCAAGTCTCACAACAAGGTTGAGGCTGAAGTATCAACTTCCATTATATAAATATCCATACCTACTAGGATTTGGCTAACTATAGATAACTTGCATTAAAGAAAGCATACTATGAATTCTCTGTCAGAAAAGAAAATTCTGAAATCAAAGAGCAAACTCTCACCAAAAATATAAAAGATAGAAGGCCATCCTAGGGTCTGGCTGAGAACACCTCCGGCAGTGAGGATGATGAAGCTTCCCAGAATTGCTCCTAAACAGAAGTAAAGTTACATAGGGTGAGAGGACAGGCTTGGAACTCTGTGTGATTCCTACAGGTATACCCACCCCCAAAAAACTGTGTTCCACAATGATAGCACACTGAAGGTGTGAGCTAAAACTTCTTAGTTTCAAATCCTGCTCCCTCACTCAGAAATTGTGTGTAGTTCATGAGGTGACATTAAGGGACCATTACCTGATGCAGCAATAGTGATCAGCTGACTCCTTTCCAGTGGAGGAACCCATTTGACCCAAATGGAAAACTGACCTGTGGATACCATAACCTGAAAAATAAAAAATATTCCCTTCTTAGCTTCCTGAGGTCACTTGAAATCCATATTCCATGCATACTTAAAAACATCAAGGTACCTGAGCTATGCCTTGGACAACCCGCAGGACAATGAGCAAGGTAACCCCAGCATCAGCCGCCAGAGGAGTGAACAGAGTCAGGATTGAGGAAAGGAACAAGCCAGTTCCCACCACATACTTGGCTCCAAATATTCCAGCCACATAGCCAGCAGGGATTGGAGCCAAGAACGAGCCATAGTTGATGGAGCTGAGGATGATTCCCTGGATCTCAGGATTCCAGTTATACACAGGGGCCTAGACAACACAATGGACATCACATTTAATCTTCAACTAGGAACTTGAAACTTTATGTGAGGATTTAAGAGAAAAATAATAATAACTAGCAGTTCCATTTTCTTTCATCTCTCTTCAGTTCCTCTAGCCTACCAATTTCATCAAGAATACACATACATACAAACACACATGTATGTATGTATGAGTATATTTGTTATGACATCTCCCCAGCTACACAATTAAGTGGCTAATAAATACAAAACAACCAAAAATGTGCGCACTATAAGTAAACAGCAGAGACAAGTAACAACAAATTGAAAAACAAAGGAGTGATCAAAAACTATACCTATTCTATGTTAGTTTCATCATTGCAGGATAAGAATTTATGTCCACTAACTGGTAAAATACATTTCTATTTTATTTCCTGGGGATAAATACAGACACTAAGGAAAGAGATTATTTCATTAAATACAAATTATGTTCTTAGGTAACACAGTACCTGAAACATAGTAGTTGCTCAAAGAATCCTTTATGTGAAAAAATTTGAGTAAAAGAAACATTCCAGAGTCCATTAACTTACCAGTCCCTTAAGTTTCTTTAGTGTTTCATTCTGTGTTTCCTGGGCATCAATGGAAAGTTTGTCTGTGGAGGCATTGGGTGGACTGGGCAAGACTGTGTGGTTCACCATAGCTGGTATGGCAATGCTTAAGTTCATTTGTTGAGTGAAAGTTGAAAAGTTACACAGAAGCAAGATGAAGGCCAACCCATGTCGGACTGGAAAACAGCCTGATATGAAAAAGCACAGAAAGTCTTAAAGCATGTTCATTACCTCCACTTTTCTCAGGACAGAAAAGGTACAAGACTGAATTTCGCCTGTGAAGCAGAAATATAAAAGAAAGCAGACACTTCAGTGTCTGATGACACCTGTTCCTTTGGAAGTAAGAGGGCCAACAGCATCCTCTGAAATATATTTGAAGTAGAGAAAAATATATGAAATTGACTAGGTGAGCATTAGAAAAGAAATTTCCAGGCAGGGTGCTAGAATAAAACAATGATAACATGAATGGAAAGGAAATATTTTCAAAAAATAACTGAGGGGGAAATTGGCTAATAAAAGATAGAAGTTGTTGGAAATGGCTCCTAAGTGCCCTCCATGAGCAGCCAGGATGGTATATGGTGCTATTCACAGTGGGGAATATGGCAGGATTTGGGACTGGGAGATGAGACTGGGAAGCAGTCCCCAGATGAGGGAAGCTGGGCCCTAGTCTATAGTGTATGGAGTATATCAGTTCACCAGGAAACTGCAATGTTGTCTTGCACAAATATGCCAGGGATCCATGGAGAGTCCTAGGTTATCTCTGGGGATGGATCCAGACACATAGTAGGACAAGAACAGGAAGAACTGACAGAATTGCCCTGTCCTCATGGTATGTGGGTGCCCATATTCTGGCTTCTGCCAGGGAGTAAATATGAGGTGGTGGGGGGTTGCTCTTTCCTGTTGAGTAGGGACACTCTTGTCAGGAGTGGACAGCCAGACCCAAACTTGGGTTTAATACTGGGAGCAGAATCTTCCCATCTACAAAAACTTACATGGAAATTCTAGTCACCCCCATATTCATGGGACAGAGGAAGGATCACCATGTTTACAGTGAGTGTTGCCAATCCCCAACCAAGAACGTGGATGCTTTTGAATCTGTTTCTCTCCCATAGTGAAATTTTACAGTTATCTTCAGATATGTCACACATTTTTAATTATTTTTGATTGTTTCTATAACTTGGTCATTTCTCAATTATTTTTATCTTTTCCCTAGACTTTAGAACAAAAAAATACGTAATAGGTAATTATTTTTAACATTTATAATATTTATTTCATTGTTTTAGGTACTATTACTCACTAGCACTTTGAAAACAGTGGTAAATGGGTCTGGCTATGGAGGCACGCTTGTCATATCTGAGTTTACTGGTAGTGCTTCTACCTTTACATGTCAGGCTTAGAGCTAGCAGTTTCTGGAACTTGCACCTTATTGTAGTAAGCTATCTTATTCTTACATTTTATTATTTTTACGTGAACATATGAGTTTTAGAAAATGCCTTTTAATCCTAAAATCACTACACCAGTAAAAAGTCATTATTAATAGAAACATTGTCAAGGCACTTCAGTGAGAAATAATTAGGTTGAAAAACCACTATAATTATTAATTAACTAATATTAAACTAATTTTATACTTGAGAATGATGCATTCTTAATCAGCTGTTTTACTAAAATCACATGATTTATTTTACTTAGTTTTAACTAGAATTTTGTATTAGCATATATAATTGATCTTCATTTGTAGTTTATGAATGCATGTGTGTTATTTTTGACACACTAGATTTATAAAAAGAAATTTTAATGTTCCTTCTCAATCTCTGATCCAAAGCATTTTAGCTACACAGCTATTTTCTTTTTCTGAATTTATAACTTAGAGAAGTTTGACTTAGACTATTGAATAATTGTATGCCATTTTTTTTCCGGTTCCTCTGTTATTCACATCTTACCTAAGCATAGTATACTTGTCACAAAAAACTTGCAGGTACTAATAACATCTAATGACGACTTGGACATCTCAGATGCAGTCTCTTTTCTGTTCTACAGTCCCACCCAGAACACCAAAGCACTTTTGATGGTCAGATCTCATTGGGCTCTTTTTGCTTATGATATTTCTCAGATTTCTTTGCTTTGATGAGCTTTACAACTTTGAAGAGTACCAGTAAGGCATTTTGCACATGTACCTTACTTGACATTTTCTGATATTTTTCATGATTAGATGGAGATCATATATTATTGAGATGAAAACTATGTCACTCTCTCAATGTACAATATCAAGAGTGCATGGAATCAACATGATTTATCACTGTTGATATGAACCTTGATCACCAGTCATGCAGTAGAATTTGCCAGATGTTTCTACTGAGAAACTGTACCTTTAGTCTCTTTTTTCATATTGTGTCTTGGAAGAAGTCATTGCACAGTACACACTCAAGGAATAAGGAACTGGACTCTGCTTTCTCAAAACTGGTATCTCCATAAATTATGTGAATCTCATCGGCACAGCATTTTCTGTTCCTTAAACTCAGAATTTTTCTGGCGATCTATTAGGACATAATTTTTCATTTGAAAAGGGATAACTTTATGACCAATTTCTCCATATCTTATATTTTCTTTGATGACATTTTCTCTTTATTCAAAGATATACTTTCATGGAAAATCATTTTTCTACTCTCCTTATAATTAGCATCAATTTAAATATGCTTGTCTCCTTTTCTCTCATGATTGCTTTTACTGAAAACTCTGCAGACCAATGAGTAGATTATTAGCTTTATTGCCATGCATGCTATCATCTTTGAACCAAGTTTCATATATAGTTTTTATTTCAGTGTTCTTAACAATATGTTTACTTTTTTCTACATTAATGCTATCTTTCCTTGAAGTTTTAGACATAGCAAATTCAATGCTTAGGTGAAGTTTTCCTCATGACATATTATAAACAAAAGAACTAAGTGATAGTTATAAAGGAAGAAATGTGACATTTCTGAGTGGTGTAAAGGAAAAGTCTTTACATGTCTGAGCATGTCTGAGTGAATAAGAGCAGAGAGACCTACTGGACCTTGACTTAGATTAAGAAATAGAAAAATTTATTTCCTATTTAGCATTAGCTCTGAATTTTTCCCCCACCGCTAAATAAGATGTTGATATCTACTTGTCCCATGTAACATTTAAAGTTTCCTTTTAGAAAAAAAATAACTTTCAGAAAAAATGTTTTGTGGAGGTCTAGAATTCTTGACTATCAGCGTTATTAAAAATTTGATGTATTGCACTAAAGGGGAAGTTAAGTAACATAACTTCCCATTTCATCCAGAATGAATATATGGTTTTACCTTTTCTGGGAGGTTGTACTTCAGTCATACTTAAGACATCATTGTAAACAGCTCCCTCTGTCCCCTTTGTTTCTGCTCTAGTAGACATGTTGCATTTACCTGTGAAAGAAAAGAACAAAGATCAAATAGAGAGAGGTGTATGTCATATATGACACTGCCCCAAGTCTTCTGAGAATTGAAGGGAGGTGTTTTATGGTGAGAAAAGTGACAAAAGATAAAAATATATAAATGTTTATCCATGTCCAAGACAAAAGGGAAGAACTCAAACAGAAGCAGAAGTGAAAGATGCTCTTTCTCTCCAGGTAGTGGACAAGCCTAACTGGTCTACACCATCATTGCCAAGTAGTGCTGGGGATTTGGCTTTAGGTGATGTGGATCTGGAATCAGGCATGGCCATGGGGAAAGTGGAGGAATCAGAGCTCACAAAAGGAAAATGAGAGTTGAAGAGAAACCAAGATCTACTAAGGCTGAATAGACAACAGAGAAAAAGAAAGAAACTATTTTCCCAAAAGTTAAAAAGAAAATAGGGTCTTCTTAGATTGATATGAGTCCCCCTAGACTCAAACCCAATAAAGAATGAGGAGTCTTCCCAAAAAAGTATCATTTCTCCTAAGTCCAAAAGTGTAAAAAGAAAAGAAGTCCTTTGAAAAGAATGTTGCTAATTTAAACCAAAAAGATAAAAAATGAGGAGAAAAAATAAAGAAGAAATAAGTGCTTCCAGTAAAGAAGCCTTCCCAGCCAGGTTGAGACCGAACTGAGGGCGTTTGAACTGGGGGTGCCTGGCCAGCGGTCTTGAGTGCCAGAAGCCTCCACTTCAGGGCCCAGCTTACGCGGGCTGAGGCTCACGGCAGATGAGTCTCACCAGCGACAGGGAAACATAAGTCCCTCGCACCGCACCAGAAGCTGGGTGAGAGCTCTGCGGAAGTCAGGTGAGGTTCCCTCCCTGACCACCCCCTCAGGCGGCTGCGGGTCGCTAAGGAAACGGTCCTGGGACAAAAGGCCCAGTCCTGCATTTTGCAACTGAAAGAAGCCTTCCCAGCCAGGTTGAGGCCGAACTGAAGGCGTTTGAACTGGGGGTGCCTGGCCGGCTGTCTTAACTGCCAGCAGCTTCCACCCCAAACCCAAACGCGCTGGTGCCGCGTAGCGCGGCACCAGAAGCACATAGGCAAAGTTACCCACAACTATATAGATTTCAACATGCCTAATACTAGAGCAGTAGTCACCCAATATGTAGAGCAGATCCGAAAGGAAAACACAGGAAGGAGGAAGACCATAAATACTCAAGCAAGCCCTAAGAAAAATAACTCCCCACCAGAGGATAAACAAGCTGAAGAAATCAACTTGGATGACATGGAAGAAATGCTCCATATGTCAGACAAAGAATTCAGAATCAAAATGATGAAAGTTCTCAAAGAATCCAAGGAAGAGGGGGAGAAAAGGGAAAGCAAAAGGGAAGAAGCATTCAACAAATTAAGAGAATTAGTAGAAAAATGTAAACAAGAATGCAGTAAAATGGGCAACATCATCAACATATAGAAAAACAAAATTGAAACACTAAATAAGAAACTACAGGAGATGCAATGCATAAAAAGAGAAATAGAAGAACTCAAGAATGCAGGGAAGAGCCAGGAAAGCAGAATAGAAGAAAGAGAGGAAAGAATCAGTACACTAGAGGATACAGAAGTAGAAAGAACAAAGAAAGAGAAAGAGAGAGAAAAGCAGAATAAGAAAACAGAAGAAAAAATCAGAGATCTGTCAGATACCCTAAAGAAAACAAATATAAGAATAATTGGAATACCGGAAGGGGAAGAAAA